>DWMY01000181.1:0-39078 GCA_018249775.1 Heliconius hecalesia formosus
GCGTGTTGAGTGGCAGAACTCAACGCCGCGCTTAGCCTCGAAACCAGAGCGAAGAAATGTAAATATAAATTTAAGTAAATATTTCATCTCCTCGAGTGGGGATCGAACCCACAACCAGTCGGTTTTACAGTCACACTTCGTGCCACTGCGCCACGACTGGCCTCGAAAATACAGAAAATAACCATATAAATTATTTTTAAATGTCCTTACCCGCAACAGCAACACAAAGTAGCAGAGCACACTTCATAAAATACATATTCCAAAAATCCTTTTACTTTAATTAACGAATTATGTTCGCTTTGTTTTTTATAGACTTAATTATCTATACAATGTTTCCTTCTAAGAAGAGGTAATTCAGTTATAGATAAAATTAACACGACGGTCGTAAAAATATCTGATACTGTAAAACATCTATCTTGATATATCGCACTTTAAAGTGTTTAATCGATTAAAATTAAAAGTATGTCAATTAAGATTTCAATTTATGAACTTGAAATATGCGAAGAGTATAATAAAAAAGAGAAAATAAATACAGTAAAGTAATAATGCATTTTATTTTTATTATTCATTTATTATTTATATTATTGGGCGTTTCCTTCTACCTACAATATTTTTTTTATGTACGATATACAAATATAACTTACACGCATATGATGAGTTTAAAAGTTTATGAAAATTTATATCAAACGTCTTAATTTAGAAATAATGTATATCAAAAAATAATTAAGAAATACAAACAATTGTGTCGCTCATACCATAATCTTATGTATTGAAGGAATTAGCAAAAAATATAATATTTTATATCGAAATCTTTCTTTATCAGACCTGTAAGCCATGTTAATCCGATAATAGAAAATTTTATTTTTCGTCATTGATATGTGGAAAATTGTTTTTTTATAAATATCACTTAATCTTGGTAACTATTAAAAGAAAACAAACAACAAAAGGTTATAGTCTAGTTTTGTATTTTTACATACGTGTATGAAGCGAATTTTGAATTTTGAATCAATCTTTGTGAAATATATGGAAATTTTGTGTTGTCGATACTATCAA
The DNA here is from genome assembly GCA_018249775.1 of Heliconius hecalesia formosus. Classification (NCBI taxonomy): domain Eukaryota; kingdom Metazoa; phylum Arthropoda; class Insecta; order Lepidoptera; family Nymphalidae; genus Heliconius; species Heliconius hecalesia. The sequence continues at coordinate 1,054 of DWMY01000181.1, forward strand.
AATTAACAAGTATCATTGAATCAATTTATACTTGCCCAGATAATTGCGTAAAAAACGTAAGGTAAAAACATGCTCAATTACGTATTTTTGAAGTCCGGAATAAATGTTAATAAATTAAAAACAAAGCAATCATTCAATTAAAAAAAATAAAAATTTAAAAAAATCATATTAATTGGAATGCCTAAATACCTACGTCTATGTCACACATTTTAATTACTTTAAAACTTAGCAGATACAAAATTAGTATACATAAGTATTTTACAAATTCTAAACCTAATGAGACACATATAAATGTTTTACCAAAATATTATACTTTTAAAAAAAACTATTAAAAAGTCCACGATGTTGTTTATATATTAAGATAGAGCCATAGTAACCATTTTAATATATTTATTTTAAAATTTAAATTTATCGTGTTATTGTTAATGTATTTTCTATAATTTCGTATACATCCTTATTAAAATAAATATAATAGTAATAGTACCTTTAGCATTTCATCTAGAATAAAATTATAGTTTACTGTATATCATTATAATAGATAATGATTATAATAGAGTTGTATATCATTATAATAGATAATTAAGGACATTTTACTGATTCTGACTGACTGAATGACTTAGCCTACGAGCCGCACGGTGTGGGGGCTTGGTTGCGGAATGACCGTCTCGAACGAAAATTGTAAATTTTCACACGTTTTCGATGTACCTACTGTTTGTATTTTTATGTGGTTATTTACCGTTTAAAAATAATGTATATTTTTCTTTGATTCTCTTCGTTTATTCGGTTGGTAGAATAGTTGAGTTTTTTTTTAAATTTCTTGATGTGGTTGTAAGCTTTGGCCCTCTGCGGTATCGCCCGCTACTTTTTATTTAATGTTATTTAAGTGTGTTTAGGAAAGAATGTATATATTATTATTATTCAATTTCTTACTCTACAATTTAATGAAACCACTATCTTTTTTATAAACTCCAACAACCAAAGGTTGCCTGGAAGACATTGCTTTAAGTGATAAGGCCGTTTTTCTGCTAATTTTATATATGATAAGTGTAATATTTGTGTTTAATAAAGCATATTGTATTTTGTTTAGTTTTTTTTTATTAATACATTTCTTTGGTAAAGTTTACTTATTATATTTCTCCATTTTAATTAGTTAGGTGTTTCTTCTAATATTAAGAATTCCTTTTAGTTACTTTTACTTATTTTATTTGCTCACTTACCTTTTTTTTCTTACGATAATAATTTTCTCTACTTATTGTTCCTTTTCAGCTTATTTTGTTAATTTACATTTTCTTACTAATCCTATTGAAAACTGAAAATAATTTCATAAATAAATTTAATAAATATTCGTGTTGTTTAAGCGGGCGAAGCCGCGCGGGTCCCCTAGTCTATATCTATAAGAAATAACTTAAAAAGTTTAGTTTCTTATATTCAATAATAATAATTAGATTTCGAATTATAATAAAAAAAATACATAATATAGGGGTATATTTTTAGGTAAATTTGGTTTTAGCAAAATAAAAAATAAAATAATTATAAGAGCGTGACATTCATGAAATATGAAAAAAATTTATAGTTCACAAAAATCTGAATTTCAGTATATCATACCGATAAGTTTTCAGTTATTCCATTACGAAACAACGAAGGTGTATCAATTATCGTTAATTGTTATTTTATCTTTTAAAAGCGGAAACAACGATATTTGTTGTTTTAAGCAACTTTGATTAAAAGTCAAAATTAATCGACTCTGATATAAAATAAAAATCATTTCTATAAATTTTTAAGTTAGTTATTTTAATTATTATTGTATATTTAATATAAAAATAGTAATGGTTTATTTTTTTTTTAATTTTAACACGCTTTAACGCTTTATATTAAATAAAATATTTTTTTCTAAGGTATATGTCACAAAAAATAACCTTAATCAATTTTCTATTATTTATCTTTTTATTCCTATACAAAATAAAATACATTATTTTTATTGATTCGCCGATTCATTAAAAATTTGGTTTTATATCTGGTTTACTCACATTTAGTAGATTATTACTTACTAATTACTTACATTTCAGTTTGAAATTGATTTGGAAATTATGGTGAAATTTAAATTTCACTTGCCTTATCTATCATAATTAAGGCTAACATCATCACTTCTCGGTATTTTACTCTACCTGTAATAAACAAAATACGTTAACATACGTAATAATCATAAAAATCATTTTTTTTTCTCAAAATTGAAGTTTTCACAAGGATGTGGTAGCAGTTGACAAAAGCGTTGTTTCTTTTTTCTAGACCAAAGAGAAGTGGCGTAAGCCTTCATACTTCTGATCGCACGGCTTTGTGTTTCGAATAGCAAGGAGCTGTATAGTAGATTCTATAAAGCCCTAATGGGCCCGGAAGTGAACACTGCTTTCTCCGGTCGTGGATCTCTTCGAGGAAACTGAACGATTTGTCTGTGGAATTATGAACGAGCTTATGACGGCAACGACACATGATAATCTCGTGCAGACAGAATAAGAATTAAGAAGAATAAAATCTAAATGTTAAGACTTAGCCCATGATATTACTGCCTTGTAGAATATCAATACGACTATCATTGTGCCGATAATGGTTTAATAATGAAGCCTTGACCAACATCTTAAGAAGTTATCGGTTGACGAGGATGACGAGGAGCCCTAACCACCGATAACCTGAACTCTTGCCCCACCGTCGGGAGAAGACTCTTTTTATTTTTTAATATTAATATATACTTATTTAAAAATGTACAATTTATTCCCCTTTGAAAATAATACGATATTGTATCAAAAAATAATTTAAAAAATATGCTTAAGAAGACGACTATCGTTGCTCTCAGAACAATTAGCTTGATGCTAGGGAAATATTAAATTATCATCGGATTGGGGGCATGTGTGCAAAACGTTTATTTAATTGGCATTTTAAGATATTCCAATAAAATACATGCAGAGAGGTGAAGTTGTTATATAGCGCTCGGTGTCACAGGCGGAAACAAATATATATAGAGTCTTTCGAAACAAGATGCTGACAAGTATAAAGATCGGGTGAACGGCGCCAGTGGGAAAGGAATTTCTTCCTTTCCCACACGTATTATTCTGTTTAACTTAACAGTTAGATTAATTTAGTCTTGGACTAACAGAGTAACAGTACCCTACTGTTCCTCTAACATCGAAGGCAGTAATCTTAGATATATTTGTGTTAGATTTCATTTGTATTTCTTTTTAAAATTTTATTAAAATAAGTTTATATATAATTGCGTATTCTCTTAATTTTTTTATGGAAAAGACAAGGCAAACGAGCGTTCGGTTCACCTGATAGTACGTGATTACCGCCGCCCACGACCCCGTGCAACACCAGAGGAGCTACAGGTGCGTTGCCTGCCTTTAAGGTGGGTTGGGCGCCGGAGCCCGCCATTACCTGATGCGAAACGCAGTGGCATAAAGTCACTACTTAACGCCGGTTTTAAATGCCGGGAGTGGTAATGATCCGATCGAGTCTGCCCATGCGTGTTGCCATTGCTTTCGACGTGACTCTACCATACGTACTTTAGTCGCCTCTTACGACACCACCAGTACCAGGATGATCCTATTCTAGGCCGGGATCACACGGCAAAAAAACTCTTAACTCTCCTACTGCAGTCCTCGTAAATAAGTTAATAATACAATGTTAAAAATAAATAAAATAGTACGATTTAGTAATTGTTCGTTTTTTTTTTGATAAACATAAATATCGAATAAATGATACTAGTAAATCCTCCTCGCTGAGACTACACTTAAACGCATTATACACGTAAAGTAAAATATTAATTTTAAAAAAACTTTTTTTTAAACAATCTTTTATTGAAAAGGTAAGTCGTATTAAAATTAAAATAATAATTTTATGAAATTGCAAAAGTTTGCATCGCGCAAGGATTTTGTTTAGTTTTAATTGTACCTACAACATCTTTTATATGCGCTACAATCTTTTACAATTTAAAAAAATATTATTTTTATTTTAGTACAACTTACCTTTTGAATAAAAGCTTGATTTTAAAATGATTTTTAATTTTTATTTTATTTTTACATTTTAAATTAAATTGTATATTATATTAGATACATGGCGCAGGGGCACAAAGTATGACTGTAAAGGCGAATGGTTGCGGGTTTGATTACCACTCGAGAAAATGAAATCTTTATTTAAATTAATATTTCCATTTCTTCGCTCTGATGTCGAGGCAAAGCGCGACATTGAGTTCCGCCACTCAACACGCAATGCCTCCAGAATTCGGCAGAAAGCGAGGAACGGAGTGTCTTAACACTAGTTTCCCTCTGCCTACCCTGTAGTGTGCGGGATAGACCTGAAGCTGATTTAATTTAATTTTAATATATATTATTGTATATTTTCCCGATCAATCTCCATCTTCAGGTGCACGATATTATTTAACACCAGAGTGCTTGCCAAAACAAATCAAACGAGTCTAAGCACGACTATCTATCTTCTTTAGTTTTTATAAGTCCCTTTACCCATATTTAAATCATTTTAATACTAGGCTATTTATTAGGCCGCTACTTAGCAATCCTTTAAAAAATATTTTCCCTACTTAGTTAAATAAAAACTAATGTAGGTACTTATGGAGCTCAAAGGACTGATAAAGTTAGGTACATCTATTTGAGCAAATTATTGTACTTTCTGTCCTGACCTGATTTGAATTTTGAAATTAAATGTAAAGCCTTGGCATTATCGATTGTCCAATTATAGCATTATAACACCGTAACAGTCATATAAAATCAACATAAACATATTTGTACATCAAAAATATATGTTGTTTATTCAATCCAATAAAAAAAACATAAATGTGAAATTAGAGCCAAATTAAATGTTAAGTAATCTCGACTTCACCGACAAAAGAATGGAAGGTCTATATTGGTGCCGAGTTTTGTTTTCACTCTGGATAAAATTAAAACTCTATTTTTTTTTTACGTACAGGCTCTATTATATTGAGTTAAAGTAATTTCAGCTTGTACTGAACTATTAAGTTGTTTGGTCAAAACAGCCAAGTCAAATTTGAATTTTGAAGGGCACAAAAGTAGCTTGAAATGGTTCGTGTAAAATACACATTGTGCGTTTCCATATTCTTACTTGGCTGGATACGCAGGCGCGTGTCTTGATAACTATTGCGTATTTAGTATTACTTTTGTGACGTTTATATAAAGAACATCTTTATCATAATTAATACAATTTTGTATTATTTGGAACATAACATTGATTGCTTTAATATCTTTATACTTATAATAAAATTGTAACAGTGGTGATGTTTGAAAGATATATAAGAAAAAATATTATTGAGACCTTTGTTAATGTAATAAAACCCAAAACAATGATTTTCTAAATTTTTGTCTGTTTTGTCTGTGCGTTTGTTATTGCTAATCTCAGAATTGGCTTGACCGATTAATACGGTTTTCACTATTCGGTTTTGGAAAGCTTCCATTATCACATAGGGTTTGTTTAACTACAATCGGTCAGTAAATAAAAAAGTTATATCAATTTAAAGTACTTAGGTCGACAAATTTTCTAATTGCTATAACATGCGCGCCTCTTTGGAAACCGTCCATATGTTTATTGTTTTTCTTTCCTAAGTGTGGAACAACACCAACAACACTTTAAAAATATAAAAAAAAATAACTGTTTACTTATTCATATAAATAAAATTAAATGATCTGTCTTTGATATCAACATAACTGTGTGTGTTTTTAAGTGCTTATAGTTATTTACACGATACCAAAACTACATTAAACAATTTTAACATTTTTGTCTGTCTGTCTCTCTATTTATACGTGGTAACCTCCGGATCAGCTGAACTGATTACTATGGGTCTATCACTAAAATTGGGGTTGTGGAGCAACATAAAAGCTATTTTAGTTATTTTATTTATTTGTAAAAGGTTGTTACAATGATACTTATAAGTATTACACATGCAATACAAAAAAAATTTAATTTTACAACTATATAAAGGTAAACACAGCATGCAATTACATATTGTTTTACTAATATCTAATGTTTAATAAAATAAAATAAGTGCTAATTTACTTGTATGCAGTTTAAGTGCTAGTTAAATGATGAAATTTACTTGAGATTTGTAAAGAAATTATCCTGAAATTTATTTATCGAATCATAAAAGACATCCGTAACCATACTATAGTCGTTTAGAAGTTTGCTCAAACGAGGAATTGCCGAATTTGAACCGAGTACAGTGCGACGAAATGGGATAGATACTGGTGTAATTTTAGACCTAGGATAGCAACGAGGGACTTTGAAATTAAAGCTACATAACAATTGAGGGCAGGTGATATAATTGTTTAATATTTTATAAATAATGCGAATATCTAATAACGTTCTACGATTGTCCAGTGATATCATTTTAAAGTGTTTTAACCGCTCGATATACGAAGTTAACTTTTTAATTTTTCCTGTAGAAAATGAAAGATTTCACATAAAACGTTTTTGAAGACGTTCCAGCTTCAAAATATGTTATGTGTGGCGTTATGTGGTCGCCACACTACACTACCATATTCTAAAATACTTTTATTAGACTATTATATAAAATAATTTTAGTGTCTGCTTTGAAAAAATTTTTTGACATGCGTATTACAAAGTATAATTTTTTAGATGCTTTTTTGATCGTCTGTTCAATATGTGGTAAGAAAGTCAGTTTTGAATCTAAAACTATGCCTAATGTCCTTTTATTAATGTCTATTGAATGTGATGCAGGATAGCTGCTATATAATGTAATAATACCATTGACTTTGAAAAGAGCAACTGTTGAGTTTCTTGCCGGCTCTTCTCAACAGAACTGCCTTCCGAACCGGTGGTAGCTTTTTTTTTGTTTACATGTTCATTTGACGATTCAAGAGTGCTTAAAAGAGTTTATTTGAGTAAAGAATATTTTGAATTTTGAATTTGAACTTGAATTTAATGTTTTGACCTCTTCAAGTATAATTTCTTTAATGGAGTAAAATGAAGGAACAGATTTTACATTACGTGTGAATTTTATATGTCTACATTTAGCTGCATTTACGCTCATACCATTGTCATTGCACCATTCAACTAGGCGGTCAATGTCCTTTTAAAGTAAAATTGAGTCCCACAATGTTTCTACCGCTCTAATAAATTTAAGATCATCAGCAAATATATACTGAGTTGAGTTCTGAAAACACACTATAATATCGTTTATGAAAATATTGAAAAGAGAAGGACCCAAATGGGAACCTTGAGGTACTCCTGATAAACATACTTGAATATTTGATTTATATCCGTTTAATACAACATAAAAAGTACGATGTTCTAAGTTTTTTGAAAATTTTGATATAATAAAAAAATGATATCAATTTAAAGTATGTTGTTCGACAAAATTGCTACTTTCTAAAAGAGTTATATTACACAACTGTTATATTTAATTGGCCAAATCTTTAATTTTCAACGTTTTGTGTTTTGATATTTTTTGTAAATTATTATCGGTATGATGATAGAACTAGAAAACTCGATGTCATATGATTATAATATAGACCGAGATATCAAGATTTAGGATTCTATAATGTAAGCTGACACCCTCACAAGCAGACACATAGTGCTTAAAAATGTGTGCAGCAGTGTGGAGCAATATATAATCTTTGTTTTAACATGGATTTTTTGCAGAATTTGTATTTATGTGGGAAAAATTACGTTAGCGGTGTGCAAGGAGTTACGGTTTATCTAGATAGATGTGAAATGAACAATTATTTTTCTATCAAATACGAAAATCAAATCAATTGCCAAAACATTTAAATTATGATTTATGTAATGCATAAATCTAAACTAAAATAATTAATCCATTTTTAGGGTTTTGTACCTCAAAGGGAAAATATTCCTTATAGGATCACTTTTCTTGTCCATCTGTTCATATGTCAAGACCACTTTACTTGAGATTTCGTTGAGGTATCGATCTGAAATTAATATCAGATATTTAGGCTTATAGTTATTTCGAGCACAGAAATTATGCTTCTAATACAACACAATCAAAATATATGAGCATATATGTATCGTTTTTGCTTCATTGAGGAAAAAGTTAAGATCTTACAATACAAATAAAGGAAAATATCCGAAAAGCAAAAATTTATAAGTTATTAATTTGTTTATTTCTTACTAAATAAGTATATACGCACGCAAACTTAAGTTTAAGTTAACTTTATTCGCCGCATCATCAAAACCTACTAGAACCTACAGAGGGTACAGAACCCTCTGTGGGCGAGTCTGACTCGCACTTGGTCGGTTTTTCTTAAATACACTAAAATATACTTTTGTATATTTCAAGCAGCCGTAGCCGCACGGGGGCCGCTCGTATCTATTATATAAATTATGGTAACCTTTTCTATTAAATGTCTTTAAGAAGCGCCTGATTTAATATTTAAAAATGATAATATGATAAATAATTATCTCTGTCATTTTTAGTGTATAATCCTTTTTTAATACAGGAGTCAATGATATATTATCTATTCAAATGTAAATATGTTAAATATAATCGTATGTACGTAAGTGTGTAAGTATAATTTTAGAAACAAATTAAGCTTTACGTAGACTTAGTAATGGAATATATATTATAACTACTATTAATAAGTTTGATTTGCTGAAAGATTTTTTATTTAGGAATAGACTCCTACAAGACCTACAAGAAAAATAGTTTTGGCCAAACAATTTTTTTTTTGTTTATAATATTTGAGTTTTATTCTTCAGCTTTAACATTTTTCCAGCAGAGTAGATAGGGTAAACGTAAGGTAAACTTATGTCAAGATACTCGATTCTCCGTTTTCTCAAAATATCTCACAACTATTATGAAGAGAATTAGAGAAATTTTGTAAATGAAAAAAAAATACTCGGACAACACCTGGACAGAATGCTTGTTAAAGATAAAATATATAATAAAAAGTGTGAACATTTTCACTTTAGTTTGTACGCAACTGAAGTAAAAATGTTCGTTGCAGCTCTTTTTGCTTTAGTGGCATGTTAGTGTAAACATTTTATTAACATTACATGATAATATTTAAAATAAATAATTATCGATATCGTACTTTATTTATTCTTGTTTAAATTTATTAATTGTTTTCAGTTTGTGCTGGTAGTCCTTTGGTACCAGGAGACAATAGCCACTATGTAGAAGGTGAAAGTCGGTACATCTGGATGCCAAACAACGATGGAGTGCCCGTACTTGTAGACCTACAAGCTCCGGTTGATGATCAAGCCTTGCTTTCAGCTAGAAATGGTGCAGATAATCAATATTGGCTTTTCACAAGGTAATTATTTCTTGTTAATGTATTTAGTTAACGTAAGTAAAACGTAGTACTTTTGAAATCAACCTCATTCTATAAATATATAAATTATTTTTAGACAAAACCGCAACAGTCGCCAAGTACTTGTCAACGGTAACATAAACTCGGTAAGAAATTCCAATTATCGAGCAAACCGTCCCACTAAAGTAATTGTTCACGGTTGGAATAACAATGGCAACTCTGAAATGAATCCGCTGATCACATCTGCCTTTCTTGACACTGCAGACGTTAACGTTATTGTAGTTGACTGGAACCGTCTCGCCAGTTCACTGTACAACACTGCAGTCCGTGGAGTGCCGGACGTTGGAAGACAACTTGGATTGTTCCTCCAATGGCTTTTCAACAATGCAGGTGGAAACTGGAATCAACTACACTTGGTTGGATTCAGTTTAGGAGCTCATATCGTAGGAAACGCTGGTCGCACTATTGGAGGACGAGCAGCCCGTGTAACAGGTACCTATTATGATATATGATTTGACAACCTTATAGTCTTCTTAGAGTATCGTACCTTTTAAGGAAAAACGGAACCTTTATAAGGTCACTTTGTTGGAGATATAGAGTTGAAATTCAAAATGACAAACAACAAATTCAAACCATATACTTAGTTTTATGGTCTATTGTTTTTCTGAAAACATCTATTTCTACATTTACTTAAAATATATATATGGTCGTTTATATTGCTAAAAACGCATATTCCGACACTATAAAGGGAATAAAAATTAATAGGGTACTTCTGGTTGATTTAGAATTATGAAATTTGGCAGTTCAAATAGGTAGTTCTAGTGCAGGATAAATCTCAAAACTGGATCAATACAACACATGGATCAATAAGTCCCGAGACTAACAATGAAAACAATATTTTTTTTGCAGGAAAAATAAATACAAAACTATATGCTACATTTGTGATTAAATCTTAAAAAAATATGGCCTTAAAAGGGGGGCCAAATTTGATACTAAAGCCGCTAGTTTAATTGAGGTATCAGATGAGAATGTTCTGGCGAAACTAAGCTTGAATTAAAAAAAAACTTGAGACCACAAATTATTGTACGGAACACTCGATGCTTACCTTCCATCCATCCATGTCCCTTTTTTCTTTTACACCTAACAGAATTGACAGATTTTTATCATTGTATATTAGATATAATTTTCTAATATCTAAATTATTTCTTGAAGGTAGTAAAATTTGCATTTCATTAACAACATTTAATATTATTTAAATACAGGATTGGATCCAGCTGGTCCTGCTTGGTCAGGAAATTCCAATGCTCTAAATCGTAACTCAGGAGTTTATGTAGAATCTGTTCACACTGATGGACGAATTCTTGGTATAATGGATGCTATTTCACACGCTGATTTCTACCCCAATGGTGGCAGAAACCCTCAACCAGGTTGTTCAAACAGCAGCTGCTCACATGGACGTGCCAATCAGTTTTTCGCATCTAGTATAAGGACAAATCATTTCAACGGAAGAAGATGTAATAACCTAAATCAAGCACAAAGTAATTCTTGTAGCGGTGCCCAGCTACGTATGGGTAATGGAGTTATAAGTAAAAGAGGGTATGTTCTTTTTACTATTAGTTTATACAATTATGTCATATCATATTCATATTTTTGTGAAAGTTTTCTATAATTTTGTTTTTAATTACAGATCTGGGATATACGGACTAAGAACAGGAAACAGTTGGCCATTCTGATTCTTCATTAGTATCTATCTATAAACGTCTAAAGAAAATTGCACTTTTTTGTTGTTATATAAAATAATAATAAAACTAAATCCACTAAATATATTGAGTAATAAAGTTATATTGTAATAAAATTGATTTGAGGCAGTTGTGGCGCAGTGACACAAGCCTGTCAATGTAAACGCGATGGATGTGAGTTCGATTTTCACTCGGGGGAATGAATTATTGTTTTTTTTTTCACTCACTTTGTTAAAAAGACAAAGCGCTACTCAACACGCAATGTCTCGAAAATTTCCCGTGGCTACCCTGCTACTAGCCATTAATTTAAATTAATTAAGAGCATTGTAGCAAGAGGACCTACCTACACTTAGGCTAACCTACTGTTAGGACACCCCGTTCCCCGCTTTCCGCTAATTTTTTCAAGGCATTGAGTGTTGAGTGGCGGAACTCAACGCCGCGCTTTTGCTTTGGTGTTAGAGAGAACAAATGAAAGTAATAATAAATAATAATTCATTCGAATCGAGTGGAGATCGAACCCACAACCTTTAGATTACAGTCATATTTTTGTACCACTGCGCCACAATGGCCTATTTTTTTTTTTCATTATTAAAGTATTTAGGTACACGCAAAGTACACATACACGGCATGCGCAGTTGTTCCCGCGTAAACGCCGATTCCAAACCTAAATTTTGAAATCCCGTTGTTTTTATCATCATACAATCTGGAATTTTTCTATCATAATACAAATGGAAAGCTAAAGATTCACCCAATTCAGAAAAACATTTGTATAAAATAACATTGGCAAATTTGTCGAACTAGGTACTTTAAAATGATATAGCTTTTTTATTTATGATTCGATGTTAATATATCTATATGTTAATGGAAGCTTCAAAGAATCTAATAGTGAAAACTGTAATTAAATCGGTTAAACTGATCCTGAAATAGACAAAAGTTTTAAAAAAACATTGATTTTTTGTTCTACTGCATTAATAAAGGTCCCTAATAATATTTTTTCTTAAAACGGAAGATTTCTGGAAGATATTTTTCCTTCAAGTACAGACAGATCGATCAGTTACGATTATATTATGAGTATAGATACAGATAATCCAATTAAGATTTCAAATTGATTGAATATAAATATATTATTTATACCAAAATGATTGTAGGTGTCTGCCTTTCGTTCTATACGCGTTTGATAAAATTATTAAACAATTATACAATTTTGTATTATATATTCCTGAAAATATATAAACCTAGCCATATAATGCATACATTTCATATATATTATAGGACTAGCGGACCCGGACGCGGCTTCGCCCGCTTGAACTATACGAATGCTTATTAAATATATTTATAAAATTGTTTTCAGTTTTTAATAGGATTGGTAAGAAAATATAAGACTAAATGATCATAATAATCCGAAAAAGAATAATAAATAGAAAACTATCTAATTTAAATAAACAAAAACAATAAGTAAACGTAACCAAAGTAAAATATTAATAAAAAAACTAAACAAAACCAGCTACATTTGATAATGTTTAATATTGATATATTATCAAAGTAAAATAAATATTTAAAAGTATTAAAATGAAATGTGTTGTGCTATATTTTTGCAGGTCCATGTAGTTACTTACATAACAAGTGAACTAATTTTTATTTTACTTTCAGTGATCGATTTTACTGAATAACCCGGGAAAAATCTTTTTACACGTTTTCCTTGCGCTCGTACATAGATACTATATGAAATAACTAAATTCCTTTCTACGTTAAATTCGATAATATTTGCGAGCAATATGAAATAAAATCTCAAAAAACTAAAACTACGATTTATTAAATGTATAACAACGGTATAGATAACCTAACTGAAATAAACGACCATTCTCTCCTTAATACTTAAATATTATTATGCCGATGCAGCGCAGGGCCGACACACTATACCAAGAAATTAATAATAATCTAACTAATCTACTACTCGAATAAGCGAAGAACCAAAGAAAAATATAAATTAATAATAAACAGAAAATAACCACATAAAAATTAACAGTAGATCGAAAATGTATAAAAAATTACAAAATCGTCAACGTGTCCAACGTGTCAACGCAAACTCATTTTGAATCAGTGATATCTCCTTCAGTATTTATTAGAATAATCCATACCTATAATATAAATTCGAAAGTAACTCTGTCTGTCTGTCTGTCTTTTACGCAATCAGGACCAAACCGATAATTCAATTGCGATAAAATACTCATATAGAGATACTTGAGGGGCTTCGGATGAACATAGGTTACTTTTTTTTCTCATATCTGTAATATTTTCGATATATACTAATATATTAAAATATTTTTTAATTTGACAGGCAATTTATTCTGCCATATAAATAACAACCGACCGTTGCTAAGCAACGGTTTGCAAAGTTCGTTTGTTGTTTTAAAACGTCACCCAAACTGAGCTTGCTTAACGCATACATGGCGTGCGCCGACTCCACCTTATGAGATACATAAAAACAATGTTTTACAAGAATATTGTCCTTTAAAAAATGTTTAAAAAAGTCCGCGATACACAAAGCATGTTTATCTCTGAAGGTTGAGCAAAAGTAACTTAGTAAGTTTACTTTATATTTATCGGGTTGGTTGTATGTATTTTCTATAATTTGATATTGATCCTAGATAGATATCCTCTATATTTTCTATAATTTGATATTGATCCTAGATAGATATCCTAGATATCCTCTATAATTTGATATTTGATTAATTATCAAAATGAATATAATAGTCACTTTTAGCATTTTATCTAGATTGAAATTATAGTTTACTTAATTAAGGAGATGTCACTGATTCGAAATGACCTAGCCTACGAGCGGTATAGTATGACCGATGCGAACGGGCAGATGACTTTGACGGTTTTGTAAATTTTCATACATTTTCGAACAACTATTATTTTTTATGTAATTATTTACCGTTTATAATTATTTTATACTTTTCTTTGGTTCTTCGCTTATTCGAGTAGTAGATTAGTTAAATTTTCATTAATTTCTTGGTGTGGTGTAAGTTGCGGCCCTGCGCGGCATCGGCATAATATTATTTAAGTATTAAGGAAAGTATTGTTGGTTATATCATCTCGGTTGGATGGTTATCTATACCGTTGTTATACAATTAATAAATTGTAGTTTTAGTTTTATGGGATTTTATTTGATATTGCTCGCAAAACTTATAATATTTAATGTAGAAAGGACTTCATAATTTTTGAAAGGATTTCATATAGTGTCTATGTACGCGCGCAAGGAAAACGTGGAAAAAGATTTTTCCCGAGTAAATCAGTAAAATCGATCACTGAAAGTCCAATAAAAATCAATTCAGTTATTCTGGACATTAGCTCGGGGAAATAGAAAGACAGACAGAGACAAAAAAATATATTTTTTTATTGTATTTGAGTATAATGTAATTAACCACATGCACTTTTAAAAACATAGCACAACACATTTAATTTTAATTCTTTTAAATATTTATTTTAGGTACTTTAATAATATTAATAATGTAGCTGGTTTTGTTTAGTTTTTTTTTTTTATTAATATTTTATTGGTTACGTTTACTTATAATTTTCTTCATCTAAATTTGTTACATATTTTCAAATACTATTTCATAAATATATCTAATAAGCATTCGTATAGTTTAAGTAAGTATAAAATATAATTCTAATCTAGGTGAATCTTAAAGGTGACTATTATATTTATTTTGGATAAGGATTGAATACGAAATTATAGAAAATACATTAACAATAATCCAAAAAAATAATTAAATATATTAAATTGGTTATTGTATAGAGAGATAAACATTCATCTTCGTGAAATTTTTTATAGATTTTTTAAAATACAATATTTTTGTAAAACATAGTTTTTATGTCTCATAGAGGAAGCTCATTTTGGGCGCCATTTTCTTAAGACGACATAATTCCTTGTTGCCTAGCAACGGTTGCTTAGTGACGGTTGTTATTAATATGGCAGAATAAATTACATGTCAAATTGAAACATATTTTAATATCTTAGTATATATCGAGAATATTACAAATATGAGAAAAAAAGTAACTAAAACTAAACTAAAGTATCTCTATATGAGTATTTTATCACAATTGAATTAGCGGTTTGGCCCTGATTGCGTAAAAGACAGACAGACAGACTGACAGACAGACAGAGTTACTTTCGAATTTATAATATAGGTATGGATTAAAATTTTATACTCTCATTTAAGTCTTCAGACAAAAATTGCTCTTGATTTTTGGACAGGAGCACGAAATTTTCATTTTCAATACTCATTGCACGGTTCAAAATCGATTTCATACTTATAATAAATGTCTCTTAAGAATTAAATCGTAATTTATGCAACACATAGATAAAGAACGACAGAGTATTTTCTTGATATTCCTTTGAATAAATGCTTTGGTTCATTTGTTCGATTCAACTAAATTGTCTTTACTTTTTTAGAAATGTAATTGAAATTGTTATATAATTGTCTATTTGGGCTACTTTTTATTTATAAGTTTTCTTCAGATGTAATGCAATGTTATATCTATAATAATCTATTATTAATTTAACAAAACTTATTATCACGGAATCTATATATATAACCTCATGAATATGACGGAAACTTGGGAACGGAAATGACTTAATAGGGAACGAAGTGTCTTATCATTAAGTTCCCACTGCCACTGCTATATATATTGAGTTTAACATTCTAAATATATTTTATTTGGGCGATAATGGATATCCATTATGTTAAACTATCAAAACTACTCACACGGCGATTCAAGCACGTATTTTCTTATTTCATAGTCAGAGTTTGTAAGCACTGTGTATTTACTTTTACTACTTATTATAGATGTTTATCGCAAGGAGCAAAATATGTATGCACAAACTTATGATTTGACATCTTAATGAAAATTTAAGTGTCTGTGTGTCTGTGATTTTAAAATAACCGCATTTTCTCAAGTACATAAAGTTATTACACGATACACAAACCAACTATTTCAATTTGTATATAATAAATTTTTGTCCTTCAGTCTGTATCATTCAGAACAGCTTAACTGATTTTTATAGGACTAACACTCAATGATAGAGGGGGTTGATGAGCAACATATAGGCTCGTTTTTATTCACATTGCTAGCGAGATCATACAGATGTCCAATGAATGCGACATTCATACATACTCAACGAAGCTTAAAACGGAATCTACTCAACCCAACAGGCAACTCGCTGCCTGAGAAAGTCACGATACATGGGTGCGTGCGTCCATCCCAATAGATTTTCCCAATTCTCTTAATCTGGTCCATACACACGCAGAAAGATCGGACTTTTCAGTAAAGGAAACGGAAGAGGGGCAAACTCGCACACCCTGACCATCAACGAATCTCAGGGACTCAGGAACATACGAGTCTGTAGTAATCATCCAAACTAAGGACATTAAGAGCGCCCTACACCACAGCATATCACACGCTGTCGTAGCCTTAACAAGATATACAAAATGATGCATCTACTACACTGACGCCGAGGAAGGACGTTATCGGCAGATTCATTCGACGGGCAAATGAATATTCCGTGACTGATATAGTGGAACACAAAATCAAAGTGGCTATTTCCTACAGAGAATAGGAGGCAATAAAAAAAATACTTAACCAATTAACTGCACGGCAATCAGCATGATCAACAATTACTAAATTCGAATATTGACAAAAAGGATCACCATTCAAAAAGAAACAAAAACAACAATTTTAATTACCACTCAAGAACAAAAAGGGCACGAACGACAAAAGTCCGTGGCGCCTAATAACTCATTATGTATAAAGATATTGTAAAATTTCTATTTATTATATTCACACAGGCCAAGTAATAAACTAGATCACAATAACTTCATTTTTTTATTTTTATAAACCACTTATTACTTTCCTGTAGAGAAGCTCGGAGCAGTGCCTTAGACTTGCGCCAGAGTGCTAGCCATCGCTGCACACCTCTATTGGCAAGAATACAACATATACAAAACACACACAACACATAAAATAAAACCTACAATGGTATTTTAACTACTCTGCGCCGACGCCACGGTCTTCAGAACTTATAGATAACGACAATAAAAAAATCACACCTTACCACCTATCACCTTACTTCGCATGAATCAAAATACTTGTAATCGAGTTTTGTTAATCCTCCGAGATTACTTACAAATTATCTAACTCCTATGAAATCTTACGATAGTATAAAATCATTGGAAAAGCCCACCTTTATCGAATCTTTGTTTGTCAGTAAGTATATGTTTGTTTATAACATAATCGCAATATTAACAAAGAAAATAAATACCAGCACTGAACTCGTATCATCGTCGATGTATGTTTGACCAAAATCTATCTTGGAAGCCACAAATTTGTGAAATAAGCCGGAAAGCATCTTTGGACTAAGCAAATACGACCATGTTACCGAATTTCGGAAAATGCTAAAGTGGCTCCCAATTCCACTTCGCCGGAATACTCATATTATTTGTCTTCTATATAACGTTCTGATCAATCCGTCTTCCCCTTCATCTCTCAAAGAACGTTTTAAGTTTTTAAGTGAATGGCATAATTTGGCCCTTCGCTTCGATCACACATTTTCTCTTAAAATCTCTTGCCACTCTTCTTTCTTGCTTACAAAGTCCTTTTTTATTAAATCTGTTCGCTTGTACTGTTTGTACTTATATTTCAAGCTACCCTATCCCCTTCTTCTAGCTAAAAGTAGGCAAAACTATCACGCTTATTTCTGTTATATATGTGATGAAATTAAGGCTCATATACACAAAATACGAAATCTGCTATATTGTGATACAAAAAAAACAACAAAATCATTGCATTTAGAATCCTAGTCGACCAAAAACAGTAGCGGACAAGTGGTTACTTAAATAAGTCAAATAAATAATTCAAATCAAATAAATGTTAACAATCACAATATGTGGGTCAGATTTTTTATAAGATTTGAGGAAGACTTGCCATTAAATGACTGTAAAATGAAAAGCTACCAGCAAAGATTTAATCCAGATCAAAATAATGAAGGCTCTGGGTGAATATGGATAAATTAAAAGGAATATTTGTAGAAAGCAAAGTAATATTTATATTCACCAAAATAAAATCTGTTTATAGCCCGGAGATTTCACTAATTCACTCAAAAACATTTGAAACTCTGAACTGCTGCGAGAAAACTACCTCAGAACACATGGTATATGTGTACTAAAGCGAGGGTACTAAACATTATTGGCTGCAGTTACGATAACGTTAACTTTTACAATAACGTTGCCACAATAGAAAATAATATTAATACTATTCTAAAGAATTGCGATCATAAAATGTTACATCATTGTGCTTTACTAACCCTGAGACAATATTTTAGGACAAATTTGATTATTTAGTAAATATGATTTATCAATAGAAGTAGTTCTATTAAATAATATCAATAAAGAAGAGTAATATGACCATATTTGAAAAATAATACTAACATATAAATATTCAATCTAATACAAATAATGCTATAAGTACGTTAACTAGTGCAGTAGTCGTACTATGACCAGGCCTAAAACCGGACTGTAAGGAATTAAGTAGGTTATTGCTTACTAGATATTTACTAAATTGTTGGTTTACGAGACGTTCAAGGATTTTTGATAGGAATGGTAAAATTGATATAGGTCGGTAATCTGACAAGGAGGAAGGATTGCGGTTTTTAGGCAAAGGAGTTAATTGGGCCTCTTTCCAAGGTGAAGGAAAGGTCCCGGTATTTATGGAAAAGTTGAAAATTTCGGTAAGAACAGGAATTAGAATGTCAAGGATTGGTATGATCATTTTACGACTAATGCAATCAGAGCCATATTTACTTAAATTTATATTTCCATTTCTTCGCTCTGGTGTCAAGGCAAAGCGCGGCGTTGAGTTCTGCCACTCAACACGCAATGCCTCCAGAATTCGGCAGAAAGTGGGGAACGGAGTGTCTTAACACTAGGTTCCCTCTGCCTACCCTGCTGTGCGCGGGATACAGCGTGAAGCTAATATGAAGCAATCAGAGCCAACAGCGTCAGAAGTAATCGCCAATATATTATCTTTAACATCACTTTCGGTAAATTGAGCGAAATTAAAAATAGGATTTTTAGCAGTGGGCAAGGCACAAATTTGATTCTGAGAACTTAATTTAGTGGTTACATCAATTGTAACATAAGAAGAGAAATACTTATTTAATTGGTTCAGATCAATATTACAAGGATTGGTGTATTGCTTTGCCTTCCCAACTCCAATTGTCTTGAGAAATTTCCAGACTTTTTCTGTGTTATCTTCTTCAACAACAGATTTATGGATATGGCGTCGTTGATTATCCCTACACACCATGTTACATCGATTCCGAGCCTTAGCATATTTCTCACGATTACTATCTAAAGATTCGTTTTTATATTTAGCTTTGGCACTAATTTTCTTTTGTTGTAATTTTTTTATGTTCTCCGTTAGCTAGGGAGCTGGTAGATGCTTAACACGTATAGGTCTAATAGGTGCATGATTATCGTACAGTTGGATTATAAGTAAGTTGAAAACAGCTACCTGATGCTCTACAGTACTTTCTGTGTAGACTATGTTCCAGTCAATTTTTGTAGCATCTTCCCGCAAACTTTTGCCTTTAGGCAATTGGCCTTTGAACACGTCGTACGTTCTTCTATTAATACCATAACTCGCTATATGCTACTATTATAATGCTACAGATTCCGAAAATAAACAATATTTTCTTTCCAATAATATTTATCTTCTTATCCCGGACGAGCCCCTAATTTTTTGGATCCGGAGTTCAAAACAATGAAAGATCCAAAAAGTCTATTTACTATTTATTTATTATTAAATTAAATTATAATATTTTTTTTCACACGAAGTGTCGCCATTATAGCTCGCCCGTCGTGTTTCTTCCCTTTTATTACTAATACATGTCATTCATCTCTTTCACACTAGTATTTTATTTTTCACAGAGTTTGAATTAGAATTTTTAGCATTCCTACATTTAT
Source organism: Heliconius hecalesia formosus (assembly GCA_018249775.1). Taxonomy (NCBI): domain Eukaryota; kingdom Metazoa; phylum Arthropoda; class Insecta; order Lepidoptera; family Nymphalidae; genus Heliconius; species Heliconius hecalesia. The sequence continues at coordinate 21,127 of DWMY01000181.1, forward strand.
TATACTCAAACTCCCCCTCAAGTTTGTGCTATATGGTGATTTAGCAACTAACCCTCCTTATTCCTACAGGCTCGAAAGCCCCCTTTCGAGCCTCATGTGATTTATGGACGGCCCGTAAGTAATAGGTACTTACGTACGTATCTGTTATTATTTTATCCTACGTTTTTCCCTTCGCATTGACTTCAATAATAGATAACAATCATAATTACAGATAAAACACAAGATATATACGGCAGAAAACCTAAACACGAAAATTATAACCATGAAGATATTGGCGATTATTCTCGCATTAGTAGCAAGTGAGTAGTGAAAAGTTAATAAATTATTTTACAAAAATATATTAAATTACACAAAGGCCGTCGTGGCGCGACTTTAAGCGCGACAGTTGTAGGATCGATTCTCACTCGCTGAAATAAAATATTCCTTTGGTCTGGTAACGAGGCAAAAGCGTGGCGTGTCGTCTCTAGTGTCCTTGACACTAGGTTCACAGGTTCCCTCAGCCTTCCCTGCTATGTGCTGGATTCAGCGTGAAGTTAAAATATAACAAATATCATATTTTGATTCGTAGAAACAATTAATTTCAGCTTGCTACAGCAGTGCAATTCCACTCGTACCTAAGGATAATAGCCACTATGTAGAAGGCGAAAGCCGCTACATTTGGATGCCAGACAACGAAGGCAATCCAGTGCTCGTGGATCTACATGCTAAAGTTGATGCATCCTTCGCCCGAAATGGTGCAAACAACCAATACTGGCTTTTCACCAGGTAAATAATTATATCTTAATTATTAAATTATTGAGACTGTGACTGTAATCGCGACGGTTGTGGGTTCGATTATTACTCGGGGGAATTATTATTTATTAATATTTTCATTTCTTCGCTCTAGTACCAAGGTAAAGCGTGGCGTTGAATTCCGCCACTCAACACGCAAAGCCTCCAAAATTTGACGGAAAACGATGTCTTACACTAGGGTCTCTCTCAAACCTGCTGTATGCGAAATATAACTTGAAGCTGAAATAATAATAATAATAATTGTATTGTTCCGATAATCAATCAATAGCAAATCATAACTTGTTTTAATTGGAGGGAGAATAGTGAATGTCAATTTCTCAGCTTATCATTAAAATTAAATATTAAGAAATGATTGGTGCTATTTAATACCGCATTAAACTTTAAAACAGACAAACATCAAAGTATATTAATGGATGCCAAATCTGTTGCTTTTGGGTTGGTCCTAACATTGAGCTTAGATAGGCATGTTCATCGCAAAGTTAAAGAATATTCACACATTATATTTTTTTTTAGGCAAAATCCCAATAATCATCAATTATTGGTAAATGGCAATATTAATTCAGTTTCCAACTCAAACTACCGTGCGAACCGTCCCACGAAGGTAATTGCTCACGGCTGGAACAATAATGGCAACTCTAATATGAATCCTCTTATCACATCTGCGTTTCTGGCGGTCGCTGATGTGAACGTAATCGTACTAAACTGGGGAAGTGTTGCCCAAAATGTGAATTACCTCTCTGTGGCGAGTCAAGTTCCTAACGTTGGTCAGCATCTGGGACAATTTATAAATTGGCTTTTCAATACCGCCGGTGGAAACTTTAATCAACTACATTTGATCGGATTTAGTTTGGGAGCGCATGTCGTAGGTAACGCTGGACGCACCATCGGTGGACGTGCCGCTCGTATTACAGGTAAAATAGTATACCAATAAAAATATTTATTCTTCACTTATTATTGAAACTGTCATAATTCAATTAAAACGTCCTTCGTCCTAGTGAAATGAAAAGACATTTTAACGATATAGATAGTTGTAAAATATTTAATAAAGTTGCATATTTTTTTTCAGGCCTGGATCCCGCAGGTCCTACATGGGGAGGAAATTCATTAGCTTTAAACAGGAACTCCGGAATTTATGTTGAGTCCATACATACAGACGGCGGTATACTCGGTATAATGGACCCAATCTCGCATGCTGATTTCTATCCTAACGGTGGCAGGAACGTCCAGCCAGGTTGCAGTTCTAGCTCTTGCTCACACGGCCGCGCTAATGAATATTTTGCGTCCAGTGTGAGGACAAATCATTTTATCGGAAGACAGTGTAATAATCTCAATGAAGCACAACTAGTTTCATGTAACGGCGCTCAACTCCGTTTGGGTAATGGGGATATAAGCAAAAGAGGGTTCGTAATATTTATTTTTACTATTTAGAATATCACAAAGTAATAATATAAATTAGTACCTAGCTTTCATTAAATTATAAAAAAAAAATCTTAATATTTTCTTAGCAACAATATTAGAAATTACGTTATCCATTGCCATACACTTAGGCCTGGGCGCTTTGTTGTTTTGTCCATCTAGATTCTAGCCAAACGTATTGAAGATTATTTATTTGTCGAAGCGAGCGTGAAATTAATATAATTAAGTGAATTTGAATTCAATCTATTCCGATCTTTTACTGCTGAAATCTTTTATTTATACTATATTTCAGCTGGTCACTCTCCAAAAATAAAGGTTATTGAAGATAATCTCATTTAAAGGAAAACAAATCATATACGTGTTACTCTGTATGATTGTTGCAATAACAATTATTTATTAACAATATTATTAATCAATATGAAGAAAATTGGTAGCTTGGAAACAAAAAAGAAATTGTAAATTTGCTTATTTCACTTTCGTAGGCACTTTGCGTGAACACTTTGTCATAATAATAATAATAATGTAATTTTTTATTAATGCTTTGTAATGTAAATAATGTAGAATGTTAAAAGGTATTTCTTAGATTTATCAAAAAAATATATAATTTAGAATTTTCAAAGGTTTGCAAATGTTATTTAAAATTTTAATTGTTTTCCATGTACACTAATAAATTAAAGAATACAATAGACCAAAAGCACTATCTCACTCGCATCCACTTAAATATATACAGGGGGTTAAAACCAGGGGGTAAAAAAATAAAAACTGTATAATTTAGCCTAACTTTGGCTATTATTTATTTTATGTACCTCATTTACCTAATAGCTGTCCAAGTTGATGTCCAATGAAATTCGAATGGTGGTTACCATTCGAATTTCATATTCCCTGGTAGTACTTACCGGTATTGGGTGTATGCGATCTCTATAAGAATCGAAATAATGTTAAGTTAAATATGAATTTAAAGAATTTAATTATATCTTTATGAAATTATTTTCCAACTAAAATATATAATAATAGTACATATTTAATAGAGTAGTTAATAAAGTATATTATATTTCTTAATTTACAGAAATGGACTTTACTCTTTACGGACAGGCAGCAGTTGGCCGTACTAAAGATGCCAAATATATTTAAAATCTCCTACTAAGTGAGATCTAAGCGTGTGTACTATGTGTCTATTATTTATTGAAAAAATAAACGAATGTTAATATATCCAGTTTTTTTTTCTTTTTTAATTTTATTTATTCTATTTTCTAATAATTAATTTCATTTTTGCTTATTAGTATAACTAACGACGCTTACCATCAATCATAGAAAGGGAGATAGGACGCGCTGTTGGCTTTTTATAAGAAGATCTTTGAGTAATATCAACAGAAGGTTTTCGAGATTTTAGTTACTAGAATAATCTTCCATTAGTTTCTTCCAATCTTATTGAAAATATACTTCTTGATGGCTTAATATAAAATGTATATGTTGCAAATTAAATGTTCTTAACTTACTTGTTTTTCTAATAATTTCATTTAATTTTTGCAAGGCCAGTCGTGGCGCAGCACATTATATTTTTATTTTTTCGCTCTGGTATGGAGACAAAGTGCGCCGTTGAGTTCCACCACTCAACATGCAATGTCTCTAGCTGCGGTATGCGGAATACAGCGTGAAGTTGAATAATTTTTTTATTTTTGCTTATTAATATGTTGTGCTACCGATGTAATTTACATGTAATATCACTTTTCCGTATATCGTCTTCATATCACTTCACGTGGGAAACCCTAGCACGATAGAGAGAAACTAATCTCTATATCGATAGAATATCGATATTCAGACTTATATGTTTAATTATTAATCTTTACTGCAAATTACATATAAAAAATGATCAATAATATTTTATCAAAAAATAGCAGCTCGTATTTTACTTAAATAATCTAAACACTTCTAGCATAGTATTCGTATCAAAATGGCTTTAGGGATTTCCGATTTTTTATGCCGACATCTTAGAATCTAATTAGACATACTATTAATAAACTTTCTACCGGGTTAATCCAATCAACATATGCCAAACAACGTGATAAACAGATATCATATTTATATAAGTTAATGTGTCTTTTCCTTCTAATTAAAAAGATGAAGTTATAACTTGAGATCGTCGTGGCGCAGGGGCACAATCGTGCAATTGTCAACGCGACGGTTCGTAGTGAATTTTTATACATTTCCATTTCCTCTCTCTAGTAACGAGGCAAAGCACGGCGTTCCGCCCATCAACACACAATGTTTACAGAATTCGGCGGAAAGTGTCTTAATGGGGAATGAAGTGTGTTTACTAGTTAAAATCCTCGGCGATTTAAAAAAAAATCCATCCAAACTTTCAACCCCAGTTTCATCCCTTTAGGGTTAAATTTTTTTAAAATTCCTTCTTATCGGATGTCCAGATTATGAAAATAAACATCTGTCCAAATTTCATGTTTCTACGCACAGCGGTTACGGCTGTGCGTGCGTCTTACCTCAGTCAGTCAGGTACATGTCCTTTTATACATATAGATTTTTTCCTAATATTTTTTTTTATTTATTTACATTTTAGTAGGTTGTTGAATTTTTTTTCAATTTGTTCCCTTTTTTAATAAAAAAAATTTTCATTGATTACCTATATGCTATCATTGGCCTACCATAATAGATCTATGAATGGACTGGCCAGTCCATCCACTTATTTGAAAGATTTTTTTATTATACTCACTTAATAACAATTTTCTTCTAATTCTTTCCAGAAAGTAGAAAAAAAATCTTATTATGAATAGCACGTAGGTAGCCTTTTAAGTCTATAATATATAGATGACCTGAAAAATGGCTGCGCCAGAACCCTGGCTAGGATGTAACAATATTTCTAGTAGCTAGTGCCTATGCTTTTCGGAAAAGGCTACTCACAACCTGCAACTGTCGATACTGCCGCAGATGGCTTTCAAAAACGGGTTGCTACACGTTAAACAAAGACGTGTTCGCTGACTGTGTTCATAACTACTAATGAAGAACCAAATGAGAATAAAGAACCTCAGTTTTTACATCAACTAATATTATATTAAGAAAAATAAAAGTTTAGTATAAATATTTTTCTTATTAAATTAGCTTGTATACTTTTTTGTTTATATATTAAAAGATTTATATAAAAAATACTAAATAAATAGAGTATTAAAAATTAGACAATTGTGATTATTCTCATGAATAAAAAGTTGATTAAAATTTTATGTATTAATTACGTTTCCGTGATTCAGTGGAAACTTTTCTAAATACATTGATAGCAATAGAGTGGTCCATTCAAAGCAACCGTAGTCCGAAGAAGGCAACGGATCTAAAAATAGTTTTATCACTATTGTTCAGAAAACTATCCATTTGTGATTAAATCCTAAAAAAATAAGCCTTAAAAGGGGGCAAAATTTGGTATTAAAGCCCTTGGTGGGCGAGCCCGACTCGCGCTTGTCTGGTCTTTTTTTATAATTTATGTTTATCCATGTTATATGTCTATTCTGTTGGTATTGATCTCATAAATAAATAAATAACGCCAGGTTTAATTACCGACGTGTAGGATAAAATCATTATGAAAAACGGAATAAGTAAGGGTATAATTGCCATCGTTTAATAACCACCCTTATAATGTTTCGTTTAAGTCGGAACATGGTTTCGGAAAACAATACGCTAGAACCGGAACAGTTTCGACTAGACGATCTTAACTGTTCAGGAACAAGACAGAATTGCAAATTCCACAACAGTTTTGTTCCAATTGTTATGTTTGTTCACACTCGTCTACTGTCCCTAAGCCGTTCCAATAACTCCAACATGTAAAATTTAGAGCTTTAAACTGTTCCGGTCCGAACACCTATTTAATTTCAACGTCGTTAACTCTCTTACTCTAAATTGTAGTATAGTTCCGTGCTCCTATCTCCATTCGTGTTTTTTTTTTGTTCCTGAGAAAACCGGGCATATCTGTTATAATTCATTAAAATAATAATTTAAACATCGTTATTTGGTTTGACTTAATTAAAAAGGATAGTTTCTGAAGAATAGTTTAGTTACTAGGTAATTAGGTATCTATCAATTTAATTTATAAGTAGTTTAGTACGCACCTCGACGGCGCGCCCGCCACCTGCGCCCTTCGCCCGAGCCCCTTGACACCCGCGAGTTGTGCGACAGTTTGCGCATTGACTGTTTTTTTTTTAACTGTCATATTAAACATATACAATTGTAAAATAAATACCTTTAAAATATTTATTTTACAAGCTTTTATTAGCTTTCCCGATGTTTGTTAGTTGGTAATCAAATCTTGCAAGCTAAATTTCACCAACCTGCCAGTGTCCGATTGAGCTGAAATTTGGCATGTATCTTTATTACCTGTGGCAATGCGATCATATAAATTTAGTTTTGTTTTTGTTTTGTTAATCCAATATGGCCGCCGTAACAAAATGGCGCCTTACATATTTCAAAACAACCAACCCAATATGAGTATCAAATGAAAAGGAGACTGATTTTGTTTCATTTAATACTTGGTATATGTAGCTCGAAGATGGCTATAGGAACTCAAGTGACACAACCCCATCGAATTTGAGCTGGTATGATATGTCTTAACGAGTACTTTGGTAGTTTGGTGGTCACCAGGGTCTTATGATAGAACTGTAAAATGGCCACAGGAACTCGGTAATTAGGCGCCGTCGATTTTGGGCTCGTATCTTTAGTCTTAACGAGAACTTTAACGCTAGATGGTAACTAGGGTGTGATGATGGAGCTGGAAGATGCCCATACGAACTCGGGAATTAAAGGACATAATTCTATGGAATTTGGGCTTGCTATAATTCACCTTAACAAGTTCTTTAGTGCTCGATGGTAACCAGGGTCTGATGATAGAGCTGAAAGAAGTAAATAATAAACTAAGCGACATATTTTCATCGAATTTGGGATTGTATGATTCATCTTAACGAGTACTTTGGTGCTAAATCGTACTGTATAATTTTTCCATTTGAGGTACGAAACCCTAGAAGGAAGGAACAGCCTGAATCGGAACGAAAATTGAAAGATTTTCCGAATCCAGAATGGAACAGCTGGAACATGTTTCTCATTTTTACCGAAACGTAACATTACTACCACCCTCGAATTGTGTTATTTTTAAAATTAAAAACCCTGCCTTGTAGGTTACTGGTTACTAGATACTTATATAATATTTAAATGGATGAAATATAATTAATTATTGTCTAAACTAATGGATAAATTATTAAATGTTTTTATTTGCTTAAAAGGTAGGATAATTACGAACTAATAATAATGAAATATATAAAATTTTAAATACATATATGATTAAAAAAGATGTAATCCAACTTACATATTATTACGAGGCCAGTCGTGGCGCAATGGCACAAAGAGTGACTGTAAAACCGACTGGTTGTGGGTTCGATCCCCACTCGAGGAGACGAAATATTTACTTAAATTTATATTTCCATTTTTTCGCTCTGGTGTCGAGGCAAAGCGCAGCGTTGAGTTCTGCCACTCAACACGCAATGCTTCCAGAATTCGGCAGAAAGTGGGGAATGGAGTGTCTTAACACTAGGTTCCCTCTGCCTACTCTGCTGTGTGCGGGATACACCGTGAAGCTGATTCATTTATTTTGATTTTTATATATTATGTTTTTTTTTATATACAATGTGAGCGGACCCTTGCTGCAGGCTGTAAAGTCTCTTTACAGAGATCATTAAGCCTGCGTGTGAGTAGGAGCTGGCATGTCGCCCTGGTTTGACATTCGATCGGGTGTTAAACAAGGTTGCTCCATGTCAGCTGGGTTGTTCAATTTGTATTTGGATAGCTGTCTCCAAGGAGTGAAACAAAGTGATATGAGAGTAATAGTAGGTGACCTGAATGTGAATTGCCTGCTGTACGCAGATGATGCAGTGCTTATTGCATCGTCAGAATGCGAGTTGCAAGCATTGGTCACCACTCTGAAAGAAGGGTGTGAATATAGTGGTCTAAGCCTCAATGCGAATAAGACAAAGGTTCTGATTTTTGAAAGAGATGAAGAAAGGACGGAATGCAAGATGTGTAAATGGTATGATATTAGAACAGGTGAATGAAGTGGTATATTTGGGAAGTATGTTCAGTAGAGATGAAGATACGAGATGGATGTGGAAAGGCGTATTGTTGCCGGTAACAAGGTTAATGGAGCCTTAGCTGCATTGATGAGACGGCGAAACGTCAGCACAGCTGCGCGTTTGGCCGTACACAATGCAGGTTTGGTACCGACTCTGTTATACGGCAGCGAAACGTGGGTATTACAGAAGAAGAATGAAAGAAAGATGAATGCTGTGGAGATGCGATCTCTTCGTAGGATATGCGGAGTCAGCTTACCTGATCGAATCCGCAATGAAGAGATACACAGAATGGCAAATGAATGAAGAAAAACGTGCTCAGCTGGTTTGGGCACGTCGAACGAATGAGTGATGAAAGAATGGCAAAAAAGATTTATGATGGAAAAGTGAGTGGTAAGAGAGGTAGGGGGAGACCTCGATTGACCTTCGAAAACACAGTATCAAAGATACTTGAGGAAGGTCACGTAAAAAGCGTGAGGACCCCTCCGTAGGGCATGTATAAGGAGGTTGATAACAGCGAAAGAGGTATGTAGAGACCGTAGCGTTTGGCGCTCCGTTCTCTCTGACTACCCCGCTAGGGATAAAGCGTGAAGCTAAGTTAAGTTAAGTTAAGTTCTTCTTATTTTTTTAAAACCGATCAAAGGGGTTGATATTGCCTTTTTAATTGAAAAAATTACCGAAATAAAAACAGGGGATATATGTAACATCACATATATAAATGGGTGTGACTGATTCCGAAAGCTATTGGAATTACAAATAGAATTACCGATTTTTATCTTGATCCTGATTGAAACAATTATCCTGATTGATTATGTTTTAATATATATATATATATATATATATATATATATATATATATTTACATAATTTCCATTTTTCAAGAACTCATCACTTTGGATTTGAAGCAGCAGCATGATATTGACATTTTGTTGATGTAGTTTGATTATTCCTTTATATTTCAATTTATTGATGAGGAAATTAATTATTTATATATTTGACCTGCAATCAAAAAGTATATATATATATATATATATAAATATATATATATATATATATATATATATATATATATATATATATATATATATATATATATAAATTATTAATTATATAATATATATATGTGTATTTTATATATAGACAAGTGATATAAACATATACAAAAAAAAAAAAAAAAAAATTATAATAATAATAATATAAATAAAATAAAAAAATATATATATATATATATATATATATATATATATATATATATATATATATATATATATATATATATATATATATATATATATAAATCATTAATTTTATAATGTATATACGTGTATTTTATGTATAGACAAGTGATATAAACATATGCAACAAGAAAAACACTTTAAAATTATAGTTTACTCTTAATAATTAAGTTAAAATTAAAAAATGTTATTTATTCCATTAAAACATACAAATACATCAGTTAATCTAAGTATAAATTTAAGCCGTAACTATTGACGAACAATTTTTTTCATTGCTCTACTTTCTTAAATATTAATTTTATTACATTTGTTGCTATGACACATAATACTGAACATACAAGTACAGATAATATTGTCGGTGTTATTGATTCTATTAACAATAATCTTGATTTCGTCCAAATACGAATCCTGACAAATGTCAGGCAATTACTATCGGTGAGCTGCATTTTGTCGTGAGCTGCACGACAACTTTCTAAGCTCGATCTTAGCAAACTGCCCAATTTAAGATATAATGGCGCGGTCATCAATTTTACCACCAATGTTTAAGGCTTCGGTATCATAATTGACAATAAATTAACTCGGAGCAATTATGTTGCAGATATGTCCCGCAAAATTTATGAATTTAGTATTTATGATTTTTTTCCTTGCCTCCTCCATGATGCGCCTTAAGAATTTTTTACCTGTGCAGACTAAACTTCAGTTGGTTAATACCTTGCTGTATCCTGTTATTGATTACGATGATGCTTGCTGCTTGGATATGAATAAAGATCTGTTAAACAAGCCTGAGCGGATACTCAACACTTGTGTACGCTTTTGGCTGGCTTTCCGTGGGTGATCGCAGGAAGTCTAGGTCCTATGCTTACTTTACTCAATCCTTTTCGATCCCCAGTCTCCCACTTATCTTCTGATTTCTCCTTCCTTTCCTATTGCCATGATAGATCCTTACGTTCCCAATCCAATCTTATGCTGTCCACACCCTGTCATACGTCTGATACTTTTGCAGTCGCCGGAGTCAGGCTATGAAACAAATTACCCGAGCCCATAAGAAGAACTCCCTCTCGTGAGGTATTCAAGCGCTGGGTAAAAGAGTATTTAAAAAAAATAACATCAATATATAATATGCATCTTTTTAATTGGATATGTAATTATTTCTATATATTAGTATGATATATGTGGTTAATATTTTTCCCGGCTGCTAAGGAAGGATTATGTTTTTCACGCGTATCTTGTATGTATGTAATTTTCTTTATTACCTCGGATCTCCAGAACCGCTAAACGGATTTACATATTTGAGGTATCATTAGATTCGTATTAGCAGCCCAAGTGTTCTTAGATAGGTGACGTTAATAAAAAATAATCATGGCGGCTGTGGTACGCCATTGGACTTAATGAAAAAAAAAAAACTTCGTTTCGAATTCTACAATATGGGTATCAAATTCAAGATTTCAAAAAGGTATATCATAATTATCATTACTATAATAAATTCTAACAAAAAAATGAAAAATAAAAAAATATTTGTAAAAACAAAAACCCCAACTGCATCACACTAAAAAGAAAATAAACGAGCCCAATAGTTTATTAGGATTAACAGTCTGGACCTATAAGTAATTCTTCAATCAATAAAAACTTTACCAGGAACCCCGCATAATTAAAGAGGTCTCGACTGTTAATCCCAATAAACTATTGGGCTTGTTTATTTTCTTTTTAGTTTGATGCAGTCGGGGTTTTTGTTTTTACAAATATTTTTTTTATATACTTTATTTAGAATATCGGTAATATTTTTATATAATTATACATTATATAATGTGTATAATTATGCATTTATAAGATGTAAATATATGTATATGCATGTATATTTTACTTCTGCACACTGTAACTGATATCCCAAACTCTTTTGAAAATATTATTTAATAAATAAAGCCTTGGCTCGTGATGTGTCTAGTGGTTAGACCCGTTTATAGTTGTGATCGTGAAGAACCCAGAATCTTTTAGAGATTCAGAGGTGACAGTGTTAAGAATTTCATATTATGCCATTAGAAGGTATCGCTTTAATAAGATATTTGCCATCAGAAGTTGTCCTTGTGTCAGTTATTTAAATAACTGGAAACTCGACAATATGACATTGCCATAACTCGAAGCTCGTCCGAAGAAGACGCGCGTCCTATCTTCCTCCCCACTATAACTGCGAACTAGTTATAATAAAAGGAAGAAAGAGTACGGGCACTGCCCCGCCCCTACACCGTGAGTTCCGACCTCACTCGCACCTTTACAGTCATCGTTGAACCCTTCGAGACGTTTGTGTGTGATCTTTCTGAAGGTACTTGTTATGCTTGTTTATATTAAGATTGTATTAGAATAGTGATTCGTGATGTTGATTGATTTGTGAGATCAATATAAGTCGTTGGAACGAACGCACTACTGCAAGGCGGCCGATATGTTAAATAAACGCACGGCACACACCTCATAGTCGTGTCTCGAACGACATAGTTAATGTCGCTATAACAGTTCGCATAAGCCCATCACGTCAGCCTTCGCGATGTCAAGCAACATTCAATATTATAATAATGTTCAAAGATCACTTTGAACCACAATATATGTCGCTCCTACACATATATTGCCTTTATAAGAAATTCGATCCTAAAAGATCGTGCCATTATAGTATTATTATAGTATATTTATAATATACTTGGTACGAGTCTTTATGTGCATCATATTTATAAGTACCGTAGTACTTAAGAGTTCGACTCGACCGCTGCCTTCCAGCATCACCACCACCTATATAGACAGAACGACGGTCGCGACACTCGGGACGACAATACACGAACGCGTCTCGATTAATATGGTATTAAAAATATATAGTTTGTATTATTCATAATTAACTATGTTATTTATGTATATTGCCATGCATATTTTATTTTATTTATTTATTTATTTTTAACTTACATCTGAGGTACATACTGTTACAACACCTGTACACTTATAATATCACACATGACAAGGTTGGCTGGTAGAGAATGCTATTTAACGTTAAGCCCGCCTTTTGTACATTTTTTTTTGTAATTATGTGCAATAAATTATATATAACAATAAAATACAATAATTTTGTGTAAAGCCATATGAATAAACTAGTTGCAACTTATTTTTATTAGTGACGATTTTTTAATTATTTATATAAAATGCAAAGATAGATTACGATAATAATTACAGATAAAACATAAAATATATAGAGCCGAAAAACGAAATGAGAAAATTATAATCATGAAGGTTTTAGCGATTATCCTCGCTTCAGTAGCCTGTTAGTAAGAAAATTAAAAAAATTATGTTTACATAATTTTAAATCGAATAATATTTTTTAATGCTAAGATATTTCATTTTAGTTAGTTCCTGCAGTGCAATTCCTTTTGTACCAGGAGACAATAGCCACTATGTAGAAGGACAGAGCCGCTATATTTGGATGGCAGACAGGGACGATAAACCTGTGCTTGTAGATCTACAAGCTGAAGTCGACGACCAGGTACTCTTAAGTGCCCGAAATGGTGCAGACAACCAATATTGGCTTTTCACCAGGTAGTTTATATATTTTTTATCGTATCCTTCCTTCTCCCCGTTATTCTTTATATCCTATCGCTTGTTATGATATAATTTTAGTGACAAATTAATAATACTATAATTTATAGACCTAAATAACGAATTAATATTGTTTCAATTAAATGCCTATGTATTTTTCATTTTCACTCTTCTTTCTCGGGCATCCGATAAAGTTGACAACATTGTGAATCAATTAAGATATATTTCTGACTCAAACTTACACCTATGGCTTACTAATATAAAAAATCTTTTTTTTGTCCATAGCGCTCTTTCCCTTTGTTTACTATCGTCAACCCACACATATGTATGTACATACCCTCCTGGGCTTTCTCGTGCTTTTACGTGACCTCCCTCCAGTATCATCGATACTGTATTCTCAAAGTAAACCGAGGATGGAGCTACAAATAGGTATATATATTTATGATTGTTTTACTTTTTTTACAGGCAAAATCCCACAAGTCGTCAGATATTGGTAAATGGTGACATTAATTCAGTTAGGAATTCCAACTATCATGCCAACCGCCCCACAAAAGTAATTGTCCACGGCTGGAACAACAATGGCAACACTAACATGAATCCACTGATAACAGCCGCATTTCTAGCTGTAGCAGATGTAAACGTAATTGTGGTAGATTGGAATCGTCTTGCCAATTCACTTTACAACGTCGCCGTGCGTGGAGTGCCTGATGTTGGTAATCATCTTGGATGGTTTCTTATTTGGCTCTTTAATAACGCCGGTGGAAACTGGAATCAACTCCATTTGGTTGGATTTAGTTTAGGAGCCCATGTTGTAGGAAACGCTGGTCGTACTATTGGAGGGCGTGCAGCGCGTGTTACAGGTACATATACATATATATATATATATATATATATATATATATATATATATATATATATATATATATATATATATATCGTAGTTATGCTTGGAAAATGTAGTTTAACAGCATAACTACGATAATATGTTTGCTTGTGATTTTAAATATGATACAAATAAATATATGTTCTCAATTTTAGGCTTAGACCCTGCAGGCCCTCAGTGGGGAGGAAATTCTTTAGCTTTAAACACCAACTCCGGAATTTACGTGGAATCCATCCATACAGACGGAAGCATACTCGGTATAATGAACCCAATCTCGCATGCTGATTTCTATCCTAATGGTGGCAGGAATATGCAGCCAGGTTGCATTACTAGCCTCTGCTCTCACGGCCGTTCCAACGAATATTTTGCATCTAGTATAAGAACAAATCATTTCATTGGAAGACAATGTAATAACCTTAACGAAGCGCAACTAAGTTCGTGTAATGGCGCTCAGCTGCGCATGGGTAATGGCGATCTAAGTAAGAGAGGGTACGTAAAGTATATTAATCCTTTCTTTATACTTTTATAAGCTTGTTTATTAATTTTACACTTTGGTTCGGACGTAGTGTGCATTCAAATATTGCATTGCATTAGTAAAAATTTAACTGTAATTGACCACAGAATAACTATAACATAAATGCATTGTTAGTGCAAAACTTGTATATATAAAATATAATACCACTAAATCAGATGCATCCAAACACGCTTAAATAAACACCCAAACTCTCTGCAAAAATTATACATTATTATAAAAAAAGGCAGTCGCGGTACAAGAGTGTGACTATAAACGCGACAGTTTGATTTGATTCTCACTTAAATGAATAAATTAATAAATCAGCTTCACGCTGTATCCTACACACAACAGGGTAGGCAGAGGGAACCTAGTGTTAAGACACTCCGTTCCCCACTTTCTGCCAAATTCTGGAGGCAGTGGCAGAACTCAACGCCGCCACCAGAGCGATGAAATGGAAATATAAATCTAAATAAATATTTTATATCTTCTAGTGGGGATCGAACGCACAATAAATTATTATTTATTAACATTAATAACAACCAGAGATTGGAAATGAAAATATTAACAATTCATAATTCATTTCCTCAAATTACCTCTGCCTACACTACTATATACGGGACACAAAAAAAATCTCTTACAGATGTCGCTAAAAAAGTCGTAGAACTAAAAAGAAATAAAAAATTAAATTATTATTTTACAGATGGGGGCTTTTCTCTTTACGAACAGGCAACAGTTGGCCATTCTAAAGATGTGAAAAAATTACGAACAAGACAGAACCTCAATGAACAACGACTTGTTTGTATTTTTGTATATGTGCCTTTTATTTATTTAACAAATAAATTATTTAAATTTACTTCGAGTATATTATTTTGAAAATATAAATATATAAATAAAATACAATGTAGGTACTTATTAATTGCTATTGCTTAAATGATCTCTAAAGAGCATTATAAGCAAAAATATTTTTTATATGTATGAGTATAACTCCGCCAATCAACACGCATTGCCTCTAGAATCCGGCAGAAATTGGGGAGAAGAAAACGAAAAGGTTGTATTATGATGATAATGATTATAAAGTAGATGTAGCATACCTAGTAATAATCCATTCAAATAATTAAAAGTATATTTACTTTAACGCTATTTGGATTATTCGATTAAAACTAGTTAGTTACCTGTAAAACAAACAGACCCGATTCCAGACGCAGAAAACAACGTTCAAATGTTTATAGCATTCACATAATTTTGTTCACATATTATTTTAAAATATCGTCCGCTTAGAGCGTAAACCTCCTAACATCCTATTAGACATTTTTTTTTACGTTTTTTAAATGGTATAAAAATGTACGAGTACATAAGGACTAAAAAGAAATTTAGCTATGGTAGTAAAATCATTGAGGTCAACAATTTATACGACTGTTTATATTAGAATTTTTTCGTTACCTTGATCAGGTTATCTTTGCATGACCTTAGTGTAACTAAAATTGGGGAATGTACTGTGGAACAAATATGTTATTCTAATAAACATAATAAATACACTTTACGTGCACAATTAGTAAATTAATCAGATTACACGTTCTAGAAAATTACATTCACTTATATAGCATAGTATCCTAATAAAGCATTAACATAATATTACATATTTCAGAACAATGAACTCTATAATTTCTAAGCCATAAGTCAGATTTAAATATGATTTTTGGCTCGGATTTGGCATTTTGTTTGTCATATTTTTTTTGTTAGATAACAAATAGACATTCTTGACATTGGCGAAGTGTGGTCTACTGGCACTCTCGGAAAACCATAATTAAAGAACCATAGCATACCATGCCAAATAGAAATTCAAAAGCTGCTCTTTATAAAGTTGTGAGTGCAGGACTATATGGCCCCCCAGTTGATGATTAGATTTTAATATAATGAAAAATTACTTTAATCCATCTATCTAAGCCAATCAATCTTATCTTATTTGTTTATACGAAATAAACAAGTGACGGCATAATATTTTATCAATAAAGCTCAGTCGACCAAATCGCACTATCTAGAATAGTAATTAGAAAGATAGCTATTAAATAATTATAAAAAACTAAACGTGTAGAAGAATTATATATATATATATATATATATATATATATATATATGATAGTACAAGAAATATAAAAAAATATCTTTATCTAGCAGTTGGCTTAGTATAGGAGAAGGAGTTATAGTGGCCCCCACAGGTATCAGGCCCCTCTTGAAATTTGTTATTAAGAATCACGCTATCCAGTGAAACGGAACATTAATATAACTATATTAAAACTATACAAAAATCTGAGAGAAGGTAGTGCATTCCCGTGTTTTACAAAGCTGTTTTTTTTTTTGGATTTTTCTCCTTATGTGTACTACAAGTTTTCACTTCTTGTCAAATTTCATAATGGTGGATCCACAAATACTGGAAATAAAAATGATATACTACGTACGGGATATTCATTATGACAGAATATAATAAATATATATATATATATATATATATATATATATATATATATATATATATATATATATATATATATATATATATATATATAGATTAGATGTCCCTTTGTACTACGATGGCGGCGCTGTTCTAGTTTGCACATTTTCCGTTGAAAATTAGTTATTGTGACATAACTCTAACAGTTACACATGGGATCGTCAGCTTTTTGTAGATGTAATGTCTTCTATAAAATTGTAGTACATCACTTTGCTCTATTGTCAATAATTTCCACAGCGTAAGCGATATAAGCTTTTTTTTGGTATTTTTTACACGTTAATCAATGATTTTACCACCATATAGTTACCATTTATAGTTACTCACGACTAATATTAATTTTGATTCTCTTTATATTTGCGATATAAACGGGCGTATGTTTTTTTAAGTAAATGTAGAAAGTTTCGGGAAATCTTCCTTAGTTTTGTATGAACTTACTAACACGTACATCACAATTGTAGAATGGGCACCTGCAGCGGTTTGCACTTGCTCAGCCGAGCGGCCAAATTGATATGACATAGATATCTTCAAAGCGCATCTGTCTACACCACATCATAAAAATGCATTTATATATGCATATTATTATATCTGCTATTTTCATTTAAAAACATGTAATTCCTAGCAAATTTTGAGGATTATCAGTTGCATTACATCGATTTTTTTCAAAAATTGAAAAATATATTAATTCTCTATAAAAATATGTGGTAATTTTAAATCGTAACCCTCCGATAAGGTTTTAATGAATATGTCAAATAGTAGAAGTAAAATTAATTAACTGGTTTTAATCATATTAATTATATACATTTCTTTGGCCTTTTTAGAAATTTGTACTTAAAAAAAAACAGATCACTTTGTTATCCGTCTGACTGTTTATTTTTCTCAATAGTAAATATGTTTTTCTCAGTGAAAAATGTTTTTTTAATAGAAGT
>DWMY01000182.1:0-39018 GCA_018249775.1 Heliconius hecalesia formosus
AGGTGTGACTGCAAAACCGACTGGTTGTGGGTTCGATCCCCACTCGAGGAGATGAAATATTTACTTAAATTTATATTTCCATTTCTTCGCTCTGGTGTCGAGGTTAAGCGCGGCGTTGAGTTCTGCTCAACTCAACACTCAACACGCAATGCCTCCAGAATTCGGCAGAAAGTGGGGAACGGATTGTCTTAACACTAGGTTCCCTCTGCCTACCCTGCTGTGTGCGGGATAAAGCGTGAAGCTAATTTAAATTTAAATTTAATTTTAAAAATATTATTATAAAAAACGTGAGAGTACGTGAAAGAAAATACGTATTTACAATTAATAAAAATCATATAATATGAGTATATTCAATGTCTGACAATAAAGGCAATCTGTCGCTAAATTTAATTAAATATTATTTATTATTTATTTATATTTTATTTAGCTTAATTAAATATTATAAATATATTATATGATAACAAATTATAAATTATTTATACGATTGTCAGAGTTCATTGACCCTATTTTGGATTTATTCCTTTATTTAAGATTTAATTTCGTCTTCACTGGTTAACTATTCTACTGGTTTACTTCATTAATTTAGTTAGTCGTGTCAAGACTTCTTGTCAATGACTATATTATATTGGCAAATCCCATAGCAATTATTTTTAATTGATATATCTGTTTGATAGAAATCAAGGTAATTGAAATGTTTCAATTATAAACATGAAACATGACTTATACACAAAATAACTAAATTTAGTAAAAAACAAACTATGTATATATAGTAGTGTATATGTCGGTATATACTGTTAGTTGCCTGAAGTTTAAGTTCAAGCATATTTCAACTTAGGGAACAGTTCAAGTTTAAGTAGAATAGCTTCAGTAATTTCTGAGAAACGAGTATCCGAGTATTTACGTCTGTTTATTTTAAGTTGACAGGTATTTGAAGACAGACAGTTTATATAGTTTTTATTTTTATTTAATTTGATGGTTTCACATGAGTTTAATTTTTTTTGTTTATTAAGAATTGTAATGACAAGCTTTGTCACTAGAATAAAGAAATAATTTTAATAAATTATATAAGCTCCACAGGTACGGGTTCGATTCTCACTCGAAGAAATTAAATATATATTTTCATTTCCTCACTCTAGTAACGACGACGCCAAAGCGCGAGGTTGAATTTCGCCACTCCACACGCAATGCATCCATAATTCGGCAGAAAGTGGAGAACGGATTCAACTAGGTTCCCAGCTTCCCTGTGACTACCATGCGATGTGCGGAATGCAAAGTGAAGCTAAAAAAAATAATTGTAATGCAATCAAGTGATTTTGGAAATTATAAGTTTTAATAATAGAAACCTTCCTCTAACGTAGATTTGAAATGACGAACACCACGTTCAGCTTGTCATAGCTAAACATTTTCTTTTTAATCGGCAAAGGTGCTTTTAATCGCCTGATTGAAATAAAGATTATTATATTTTGTATTTGATTATTACTCCGATGTCAAATTTAATTAAATTCTTCTAAGTCACCTTCATATTTTTTTAAAAGACCTTATTTCAGTTGTTATTAAAATGGATTGTTCTTTTAATACTCTAAAATAAATAACTTGGTTTCAGATTTTACAAAGAACATTTTCACGAGGATGAATGATATTATTTTTTTATTAAAAATATATACATTTTCTTGAAGCTAAAAATCTAATTATAAACGTGAAGGTGGTGAGTCCAAACGTCATTGGGAGAAAGATTTCAATTCAGAGTTGAATTGCAGGTTAGACACACATTGTTTGTTTGACACACACCATTCAAAGTGAAGTACTTAGGTTTTGGAGGTAGTCAGAAACTTTGAACAAATACCAAGATTGATACCAGGAAGAAGAAGAAGCAGGCTAGATACAAAGTTTCTAATGTAATGATGGTCTCTATAAATAACATATTACTTTATTCTTATCTTTTCGCATGATAATTTCGACAGATGTTTTAATTGAAAGTAAAATATCAAAAATAGTTACTTTTTTAAATATTTTGCTATATTATTTCGTTAATTTACATACCATTTTGATAGGATCTTTATCATACGTTAGTAAGCATAATATTATAGCTCAATATCGTATGAACAATATAGCGATATGCGAAAGCTTATCTAGTCAAGGTAAAAAAGTTCAAACGACAACGTGTATACCACACGAAACATTTTGAGCTACTTTTGAGTCTTTCACCTCTCGTAAAACTATGTATACTAAATTAATGCAATTTAGCACATTTATTTAAATTTTTATCAATTTAGCTCAAGCGATTATTGACATATTAAAAGGTGATATTTTTGTAACTGGTTTACTTAAACTTCTAAATATTTATTTTGTACCAACTTTTAACATACTTTACTTATATTTACTCGTATATTGTATTTCAAAATATCCACTACCCATACATAGCACTTCTGAATAATGTAGCTTTCATACAAAATAAAAAGAAAGTAAATCAGACCAGAAGTTCCAGAGATCTTAGCGCTTAAACAAACAAACAAAATTTTCCGCTTCATTATATTAGTATAGATTTCAAATTTATGAATTGGATTCGATATTTATTTACAAGCTAACAGAAACATAGATAAAATATTTATATAGTAAAGTTGGACTACTACAATACAAAATCAATGTGGATGTTATATGTATGAAATAATACATACATACATAAACGTATGATATAGGTTTCTATTGTTTCAGTCTCGTTCTTTTATAAGTCTTTGTTTATTCTTTTTTATATTTTCAAAGATATTGATGTCTATTGTATGTACCTTAATGTTGCGAGATGCAGTTGAGATATTAGATACCTTTATAAGTTATTATCTGTACACGCGCCGGTTACTGGTTCATTCCCCCAACCGTAATGTAAAAAAATATAATTACTCTAGTAAAGTTAAAGAGTTTGCAGAGTTAAGACATTTTATTACTCATTAACTGCCATTTTAATCGCATGTTATATGCTATGGAACCCGAAATATTACGTATGGCAGAACCCAACGCCGGACTATGTCAGTTACCAGAGCGGCTGAATAAAAATAGCTAATTCCCACAAATGGGAATTAAGGCCAGTCGTGGCGCAGGGGCACAAAATATGACTGTAAATGCGACTGGTTGTGGGATCGATCCCTACTCGAGGAAATGAAATATTTAAATTTATATGTAAATTTATTTGCTCTGGTTGGAAACCAAAAGCAAAAGTACGGCGTTAAATTCCGCCACTCAACACGCAATGCCTCCAAAATTCGGCGAAAAGTAGTAAACGTAGTGTCTTAGGTTCCTCCGCCTACCCTACTGTGTGCGGAATACAGCGTGAAAGGGGATAGAATCTACATTTTTTTCGAATTTTGCCTCTACGTTCAGAGGCTGTCGCACTGCACCACGATTAACTTCTGTAATAATGGTAATATTAACGTTTTTTTGTTTTAGCTTCACGCTTAATATATTAAGCTGAGCTGTGCGGGCTATATTAAGCTGAGTAGGCAGAGGGAACCGAGGAACCTAGTGTAAAGACCATTCCCATTAAGACACTTTAGTTCCCCACTTTTCGCCAAGTTCTGAGGCATCGCATGTAGAGTGATGAAACGCAACGCCGCGCTTTGCATTGTAACTAGATCAAGAAAATGAAAATATGTAATATGTAATTCCGAGTGTGAATGGGAAATTAACATATAACCGTCAATTTACACTAACACCTACTCTAATATTATTTGAAAAAAAAAATAATAAACTCATTAACACAATTTATATTTTCAAATTGAAAACAGAATTTAATGCAAGCTTAAAATCTTATTAGTTGAATCGATTCATTTGTAAAACAAACATAAAATCTACAGTACGCAGGAACGCAGTGTTAAGACACTTTTTTATTTTTTTTTATAGAAAAGACAAGGCAAACGAGCGTTCGGGTCACCTGATGGTAAGTGATCACCGTCGCCCACAACCCCGTGCAACACCAGAGGAGCTACAGGTGCGTTGCGGGCCTTTAAGGTGGGTTGGGCGCCGGAGCCCGGCATTACCTGATGCGAAACGCAGTGGCATAAAGCCACTACTTCACGCTGGTTTTAAATGCCGGGAGTGGTAATGATCCGGTCGAGTCTGCCCACGCGTGTTGCCATTGCTGGCGACGTGACTCTACCACACGTACTTTAGTCGCCTCTTACGACACCACCAGTACCAGGATGATCCTATTCTAGGCCGGGATCACACAGCACAAAACACTAAAAAAAACACTAAGGTAAGAGATAAAGTTCTGTACAATTTTTGTGTTGTGTGGCGGAACTCAACGCCGTGCAGATTTTCCCAGACTTTATATTTTACTTAATTTATGCACATTTTGAATTTCAGATAAGGCTCAACGTTAGCATATTTTGACAAAAAACTCGAAAATATTTTGGGGAATTCTTTTAGAGAAGTTATTTTAAAAATGAACATCATTATTATAGATACAGGTATGTATAATACATGAGTAAAAATTTCAGCAAAACGATCATTGAAAAACTTTTTCAGGCGAACCTTAAACCAAGTATTTTAAAAAATCGTGTCTACAAAATTTCTAAAATAGTTATATTGTTTCACGCTTTCTCTCGTATAGCAGAGTAGACCTAGAGATGGGACCTAGTGTCAAGACACTCCGTTCCCCACTTTCTGACCCCTGCTGTGTGCGGGATACAGCGTGAAGCTGAATTATTTTATTTGATTTTATTTATTTACTAGAGGGCGCGCGCGGCTTCGCCCGCTTATTAGTAGTGAATTCTAAAAAAACCACGAAACACGTGTTCAATCAAATATTTTTAACAGTCTGAATTTAAATTTTTATAAAAATCAGTGGCAATTTAAAAAATTTTCCATATAAACTTTCAACCCCTTATTTGAACCCTTAGGGGGTGAATTCTTAAAAACCATGAAACACGTGTTCAATGAAATATTTTTAAAAGTCTGAATTTTAAATTTTATAAAAATCGGTGCAGATTATTTTTTTTTCCATACAAACTTTCAACCCCCATTTCGTCCCTATAGGGTTAAAATTTTTGAAATTCCCTTCTTAGTGGATGTCCAGAATATGAAAATAAACATCTGCCCAAATTTCACGTTTCTACCATCAGCGGTTACGGCTCTGCGTGCGTCTTACCTCAGTCAGTCAGCACAAGTCCTTTTATATTTATTTATAACTTTTTTTTATTACGAAAACTCAAAAACCTGATTTAACATGCTTTTATTCATTTAGATCGACTTGTAATTTTGTAACAAAATAAAAAAAATGGAATTTTACCAACTGGTAATAATAGAATCATCATGACTCAGCAGTATTGGACTTTAGATGACAATACAATAATATGGTAACATCGACCTGGTTTGATCATTGAGTTAAGATCTAAACAGTGGAACTCTTCAGCTTTCTAGTAAGTTTTTTTAGTTTTTTTAATCGACTATGGCAAAACAAAAAGGTTATGATTTTGAAAGATGTGTATGTATGTATATAGGTTCATCTGTTCCCCTGTTGCTTCTGAAATACTTATCATAATTTGACTAATGAATTATCGTTTGAAGCGTCTCAATTATCCTCTGATTAAAGGCTGTGTGGCGTCATATTAAATTAAATGGCGTCGTATAGAGGACAAGATGGAATGGAAGTCGGAAGCGGTTATATAGGTTTCTAAATGATTCAGTAAGAGATTCTACGTAATTGCAATAAGTGATATGTATCATCCAATACCAATACCTCACACGAGATACCTTACAATAAGGGTCGTTGCCTAGAAGCAACTACCACAACTAAGATATATTATTGAATGGTGTTAATTGCGACCTTTTATAAAAAGTTGCAATTAGCACACAAAAAACATATATTTTGTTACCTTTGCCCGCCAGTTTGATTGCATGCAACCGATAAATGGAAATAATTTAAAATCGCGCGTCGGATGTATGAGTTAAACTTATTTTTTTCTAAATCTATTCAATATACGTATTTGATCATGGACTGGTGAACATGTTATAAGTATATTATAAATATATAATATGTTTCCAATGATAATGACATAAAGTCATTCTCCAAGCGATGAAGAGGGACAGTAGGTATTATTATCGCGTAACTTTATTATTACATGGGTTAATATAAAACAAAAAAAAAATCAACGACGAAAATATAAAACTGCAAAATAATTGAAATTAAACCTTTACTATAAACTATTGGTTCTGTAAAGTGAGGAGCAGAATACTTTAACACCAGCTTATCTGCCGTAGTGTTATTGTTTTGTTTCGAATAGGGTTTAAAACTACTATTATTCTAAAAACGCACCCTTACTACATTTTTTAATTTCATTTTAATATTTATAAAGATAAATAATAAATGTCAAAACAATTTCTACCAATAATGTTTTTACTTTATAATATTTTCTGATTTACAGAAGACGGTAGCATCTGTTGGGCATTCTGCCATGAGTAAAATTAAATCTAGTATAATCCTTTTGGTCTCATAGCTCCCAAGATTGAAATGGGACACGATAGTTGTGGGTTTAATTTCAACTCACGCTTCATCCCTTGTGAGGTAGCCAGGAAGTGGGATTATGTTTATTATTATTATTTTTATTTAGTGCATAAAACAAAGTGCGATATTGGGTTCCGCAATACAATATGTAATTCCTAGACTACGGTGAAAACTCGAGAACGTAGTGTTAACATTGGGATGCCTTTGCATATTTGGCTATTTGACGAGAAACCCGTGGAGTTAAAAAATAAAAGTAAAAGTATTGATTTTGCATTATGAAGAGACGGTCGGGAGTTCCATATTGGAAAGTAAAAATAATATTCTTATAGCCGACTACATTTAAAGTAAATTCTATAAAACTAGTCATTAAGTTCAAATATTATATAACGACGTTCGTTTGTATCCAAATAAAGGGGACGGGGATTATCATATTTGGGAATGCTGTGACAACTTCAATCAAAGTACTTTCTCACTTAGATCCTTGTTTCTAGTATAAGTCTTACTTTTTAGTCTAACTAGCTTTTTCTATACAAAAGCAGGGGAAGGATATTCATGGTGGTTTAAATAAAATTCTGCAACATATTACCATAAATTATTTTAAAATATCTAACATTAAATTCTTAGTAATTATCTTTGGGTAGTGGAAATTTGTAAAAATCTCCCTACAGAGATACTAACAACATAAATAAGTTGTAACAAGCGTATAAAAATTTCGACGTAGCTTGGCGAGAACGCATGGCTTAGTGGTCAGGGCGCCTGGTCGGTTTCCAGGTGGCGCGGGTTCGTGTCCCGCTGCGTTCAAATTTTTATACGTTTCCTAAATAAGTATTTATCTAACATTAAGTTATAAAGGACAAATGTCAGCCGTCGGGGCGCTGCGGCATAACGTCTGTCGTCTAATTTTCATTTCCCCGTTCTGGTAACAAGACAAAGCGCGGCATTTTGATTCGATTCGATTGTTTTATGAATCAATCTTCTTCCTACTAATGTAATATCATTCTCATTTTTTTCATTTCTAATACGACATATGACAATTCCAATTTTGTCCCATGCTTAATTTAGTTTCGTGTATTTCCCTAAGTTTATGTCAGCGATAGCAACTCTTTACGGAGTCAGATTATTGAGGCATGTATATTGTAATTATAAATATATCTGCACTAGCTTTTGGCTTCGGCTTAGCTCTAGTAGTAAATATAGCAATAGCTAAAACTTTCTGACGTATTCTAATTGAAATAATTAAAGTGATTTAATATAACCTATAATAAATAGCTTTTCTCAATAAATGGACTATTCAGCATGATATTTAACATTTTTTCAGTTCAAACCAGTAATTCCTGAATTTCGTAGGTTAAATAAGCAAAACAAACTTTATAATATTGGTTGTGTTACGGCACTCAACGCGGCATTTTTGAGAGAACTTAGATTAGATTTATACTAAAGATCTCGCCTAATTGAACGGACCTATCTCTGATACTAATGGTTTAAATAAAAAAAAGGGATTAGATAGTCCATCTATCGAGGGAGGCTAAGCTATATTACATCACGTTAACCGTTTGGGAGTAACTCCCTGTACCTGTACCCTGGAGCCAGAATTACGAGTACCTCGCGCATTTTAAATGTGTCACAACAACAGTTACTTATTTTAATTTGACCATACGGGCAAACTAAATACGTAATTTACATACACTTTGGTAACAAATTATTCCTAATTTATATTTCGCCATTCACTTACCACAAATTTACAGAAGCGTTGGCATAATCTAATAAAATTATTCACATCAAATGAAATAACAACTGGCAAAAAATAATACAATGTCTTTGAATATAAGACAAATAGAAGCTAATGGTCAACGTCACATTCAGTTATTATATCTTTTTATATCTTTATAAATAAGACCGTCGTTCCGTAGTGATTTGATTCCCACTAGAATTAATAACTTTTATTTATCCATTCTCGTAGGACACTCAAAATAAAATGTATTGAAGTTGGGGGGAAGTTTTGCCACTCTGGGTAAAATTATAAATTTGAAGTGTAAAATTGTGAATTTGATGCAAAAAATTCATACAAAATACAGCAAAATAATGATGAGACACAGTGAACCTATAAAGCCATACGTTCTCATCATGAATGAATATATTGGATATTCATCATCATCATTGTGTGTGTAATACCTAAGTGTGGAATAACACTTTAAAAATGTAAAAATATTTAATAAATAGCATTCTCTCTTGCCAGGTGATAATTCTTAGTAATTATCTTTGGGTAGCGGAAATTTGTAAAAATCTCCCTACAGAGATGCCAACAACATAAATAAGTTTTAATGAGCATTATAAAAATTTCGACGTAACTTGATGAGAACGTATGGCTTAGTGGTCAGAGCGTCTGGTCGGTTTCAAGGAGGCGCGGGTTCGAGTCCCACTACATTCAATTTTTTTATACGTTTTCTAAATAAGTATAGTTATTTGACATATCAGCCCCTAGTGTTAAAGATACTTCATTCACGCCCATAGATTTTACGCGTTACGTTAATCTCAATTATTAGCTTTACGCTATCTCCTGTAAGGTATTAGGTAGAGAAAATCTAGTGTTAAGACTCCGTTCTCCATGCATGTCTTATTTTTGAGAACTGAACGCTGCGTTTTGTCACCAGAGAGAGAAAATGAAAATAATTCATTTCCCGAGTGGGAATCGAACCCGCAGCCGTTGCGTTTGCAGTCAGACGATGTGCCGCTGCGCCAATGTGGTCTTTAATATATATTTAGTCAGTAAATTGTTTTCAAATTTGGTGATGAACACATAACATCTGTGACCTTTATATTTCTAGGTATAAGTATAAATAAATTTTATTTCTTAAAGGTCCTATTCTTAGTTAGTAGTACTGATTTCTTGTGTACGATTTTTATATATAAAATGTACTATATGAACTTATGTACTTAGAATTAAAAAAATATATATTATTATAAAAAAATATAGAGGCCGGTCGTGGCGCAGCGGCACGAGGTGTGACTGCAAAACCGACTGGTTGTGGGTTCGATCCCCACTCGAGAAGATGAAATATTTCCTTAAATTTATATTTCCATTTCTTCGCTCTGGTGTCGAGGTTAAGCGCGGCATTGAGTTCTTCTCAACCCAACACTCAACACGCAATGCCTCCAGAATTCGCCAGAAAGTGAGGAACGGAGTGTCTCAACACTAGGTTCCCTCTGCCTACCCTGCTGTGTGCGGGATAAAGCGTGAAGCTAATTTAATTTAATATATTATTAAGAGTCATCGCCCATAACTTAAATTGCGAGGACGCTAAGATAACTTCACGCTGTATTCCTAGTAGGGTAGTTAAAGAGAACGGAGCGCCAAACACTACGGTCTCTACATACCTCTTTCGCCTCGATCACCGTCCTCAACCTCTTCATACGTGCCCTTCTGGAGGTCCTCATACTTTTTACGGGACCTTCCTCCGGTATATTTGATACTGTGTTTTCCGAAGGTCGAAGAGATCTACGAAGAGATCGCATACACGCACGAACAAAATACCTTTTACTTATTATTACATGACACAAAAAATAAGAAGATTAATAATACTTTTCAAAAGTCTAAGACAAGTCCTAAATATAAAACACATAATAATAATATACAAATCCCTTTGTGAATGTATTTTGACTTATTGTATAAGTGCATGGAGGGGAGCTGTCAAATCTATAATAGATTGTTACCTTAGAACGAGCACAGCGCACGGTACTTAAAGTAGCTATGCGCTTATCGTTTCGTCATCCAACGGTCTTAGTCTACAATAAGGCTAAAATTACGGCTATAAACGGCTGACAAAATTTTATCCATAAAAACATGCAATAAATACTCTGCCAAGATGAAAATTATAGAATGGCTAATGACACTAGATTACACGAACACTGAAGATTTGATGATGATACAAAAATGAAACAACAAATATATATTATATAGTACTTAACACACATATGCACATACACACACACGCATACACACACACACACACACGCGCGCGCACGCACACACACACGCACACACAGATACACACACACACACACACACACACACACACACATACATACACACACTCGCACACAAATCACACACCTTTACTTATTATATTCTTTGTATTTATTTCATTATTATTATCATATTATTATTTTTTCTTTGGCTCGCGACAATAACACATAAGCTTATGTTTAAAACAGGGAAGTCACTAGCTTCTAAAACACAGTTTCTACTTATTTAGGAGTTAGTAGCCCATAAAATGTATAATTATGAATGTTGTCAATAAAAATACTTTTTATTTTTTTATTTTTTATTTACATGGTACCTATTAAGTACTATTATAATAATATTTTTACAAGATTTTATTTTACTTGTCGAGTTAGTATATGTGTTTCTATATGTGGAATCTTGTAAATGACGTATAATCAAGACTTTTGTTAATGCAAAGTGACCGCCGTAACAAAATTTCGGATAATTTTTTTTTTCATAACTCACCTAACATGGATATTAAATGAAAGGGCTTGATTTATATAATACAATAGACCACAAAAAATTTAGAAAGCTTGTTTTTTATCTAATTAATATTTTATTTTATCATAATTATACTATATTTTAGGTCAATTTATTGAGGACCTGAGGTACCTCAAAATGTGCCATGTGTCATACTTGATTCTTAAGTCTTTTTGACCACGGGGGCGAAGCCGCATGCAAAAGTTAGTAGTCGTTAAAATGTAACAGAACATTATACACCATACAATTTCATGCCTCATTAAGTCAGCGATGACACAACATTTATGAATTTTGGCACAAATATACTTTGTCAAAATTTAAAAATATATATTTTAATACAAATACATCATCTTTGTAGTTCAGATAGAAAGTACTATATTTACATGTGGTAGATGTAAGCCGTTACTTTTAGAATATATTCAAAAATATTTTATTTCGTGTATTAAATGGCGGAATTGAACGCTGTTTTTAACTTCACGCTGTGTTCTGCGCATAGCAGGGTATGCAGAGGTAAACTAGGAACCTAGTGTTAAGACACTCCGCGTCCCTTAAAACACTTTCGTCCTCCACTTTTAGCCGAATTTTGAAGAAATTGCGTGTTGAGTGACGGAACTCAACGCAACGCAACACGCAATTTATAATCGCACACTTGTGCCCCTGCACCACGACTGGACTTACAAGTGCGATGAAATATTTGATTTAAGTTCTATACATAACAAGAGGGAACCTAGCATTTTATCACACTAAGCTTCCCGCTTTCCGCCGAATTTTCGAGGCATAGCATTTTGAGTAGTGAGAGCGAAAAAAAATATAATAATTCATTTTCCCGAGTGGGAATCGACCCCACAATCGTCGCGTTACAGTCACACGCTTGTGTCCCTGCGCCACGATGGGCAAGTTAAAGAAAATATTAATATACATTGTTTTAATTCCATTGTAGACCGGTGCTTTCCAACAGGGGGGCAATTTGATAGTTAAGGGGGGCAAATCAAAAATGAACTTGACACAATTTTAACCCTTTCAAATTTAACAAAATACGCATATTCTTAAATAATTGCTGTAAATAATAATTAGGTATAATTTCTTTTGACGGGATCAAAATAATAAATGGGTGATTGGACTCTTCAAGTAAACTACGTCCAGGATTCACCACGGAACGTGTCGTTTGCCGCAGCGAACCTCGTACATTTTAAGAACTTGCCAAATAACGCAGTTTCTTGTAAGCCACTGGCAACAATAAATAAATAACAACATTAATGTTTCTATTTATTGCTTACTTACTTACTTACTTAACTTCACCTTTATCCTTGGCGGGGTAGTCAGAGAGAATGCATCGCCAAACTCTACGGTCTCTATATACCTCTTTCGCCTGGTCCACTGTCATCTTTTCATACATGCCCTCTGGGGGATCGTCATGCTTTTTACGTTAAAACTGTGTTTTCGAAGGTCAACCGAGGTCTCCCTCTATGTCTCTTACCACTCATTTTTCCATCATAAATCTTAATTGCCATTCTTTCATCACTCATTCGTTCGACGTGCCCAAGCCAGCTGAGCACATTCTTCTTCATTCTCACCGTGAGATCTTCACTAGCCATTCTGTGTAACTCTTCATTGTGGATTCGATCAGTTACGCTGACTTCGCATATTCGACGAATAGATCACATCTCCACGGCATTCATCTTTCTTTCATTCTTCTTCTCTAAAACCCATGTTTCGCTGCCGTATAACAACGTCGGCACCAACACTGCATTGTGTACGGCCAAACGCGCAGCTGTGCTGACGTTTCACCGGTAGTAATACGCCTTCCCACATCCATCTCGTATCTTCCATCTCTACTGAACATACTTCCCAAATATACCCCTTCATTCACTTGTTCTAATATCTTCATTTTACTGCTCATACTTCAATTAAAAATAGTATTCTTGAGGATAGTTATCAAATTTATATAATCAATGTCAAAATTGGACAAAATCTCACTATAAGATTAATCTCACTAAATTTTATAAAATCATCAATATCAGCATTTTTTAAAGAATAGATAAAATGCGTGAAAATAAGAAAATTCTCAGTGCAAATGATGAATCAATTTTTAGAGATAGTGAGGCAGTATTCATAACTGACGTAAGATATATTGATAAAGAAATATTTTCAATGTTTTGAATATTATATACGCTAATTAAAAAGAAAGATTTTCTAATTTAAAACAAATCGATTTTGTCGTTTCATGGATTTGTCTGATATATCAAATATGCAGTATCAAGAAGAACTCACAGATTTGCAAAGTGATGAATCAATTAAAACTTTATTTAATACAAAAGGAGCGATGACATGGCTTTGTGAGAAAACAGAAAACATAAACCCAAATTCAATCAAATGTGCAAAAAAACTATTGCTACCTGTTTCCATGTCCTAGCTGAATGTGGATTTAGTGCTGTAAATGATTTATTGACACTGAAACTAACCAAATTGGAACCTAATATAAAATCTCTATGCGGCAAGCATATCGAAAGGATTTCACTAAATTTACTTACTAAATTAATGTAGAAAAATCTGTATTAAAATTATTTTCGCCATGTGTTCTCGGCTTAGAACAGGATCACCCTTGTACTGATGGTATCATAAAAGGCGACTAAAGTTCGTATGGGAAAGTGACGTTGTGTGGGAGAGTCACATGGGTCACACGCCGACCACGCGGGAAGGGCTGCATTGGACCTTGCTGTGGTGAATGCTACGCGACTCCCGGACGTGGACAATCTGTCTTGGCCCTGTATAGGGCCCAGGTTCCGCCTCGTATACTATCCTCATCTCGGGGCTAGTGCACCCTAATATCAGCTTGACCCATTTGATCGCATACAATGTAGAGCCGTTCAAATCGTTAGGGACCCAATGATCTGTGCGAGGCTTGACACATTGGCTTTACGTAGAGATGTCTGAAAAGACACGGCAAACAAGCGTTCGGGTCACCTGATGGTAAGTGATTACCGCCGCCCACGACCCCGTGCAACACCAGAGGAGCTACAGGTGGGTTGCCTGCCTGCAAGGTGGGTTGGGCTCCGGAGCCCGGCATTACCTGATGCGAAACGCAGTGGCATAAAGCCAGTACTTCACGCCGGTTTTAAATGCCGGGGGTGGTAATGATCCGGTCGAGTCTGCTCATGCGTGTTGCCATTGCTGGCGACGTGACTCTACCACACGTACTTTAGTCGCCTCTTACGACACCACCAGTACCAGGATGATCCTATTCTAGGCCGGGATCATGCAGAGCCATTCTTAGCTTCTTTACCGCATTTATCATGGGGAGTGTTCTGGAGAACAGTTTGACCTGTTACCTGCCGCCGAATTATTTAACCGCACAGCACGTCAAAAACCCAACCATCTGCATACGTGGCACTCTACTACTGTGGGGTGTCGAAGGAACTTCCTTCCACGCGCCACTTAACTTTGTAATGCCCTACCTGCGGCAGTGTTCCCAGGCCGGTATGACCTGGGTACCTTCATAAAGCACGTCTATTTCCACTTTTAAGGCTGGCAATGCACCTGTAGCTCCTCTCGTTTTACATGGTGTCGTGGGCGCGATGGTCACTTACTATTAGGTGGCCCGTACGCTCGTTTGCCTTGTCCTTTCCATAATAAAAAATAAATTAAAAAAAAACAGTTTTTCATTATATGCTTTGAAATTTTTCTTACTATATTTTGTTAACAATTTTATATAGATTTCTTCCTAGCACGTATCATTTATGTTTCTTAAGAGAACAAATCAATTTCCTAATGTAAAAAAATATATATTAAAAATTATTATGGGTGGGGCAGGGTTCACAAGGTTGGGAAACACTGGTATAAACAATATGCCTAAAAAGTTTCATCTAAATACTATCAGTAGTTTTTGCGTGAAAGTTGTACAAACATCTATCCTCACAAGCTTTCACATTTATAATATAAGTACGGTATTTTCATTCCTCACGATATACAAAAGAAAAGCGAAAAGCTAATTTTATTTCAAACCAAAAAACGTAACAGCTACTTAGTATATTGCCAAACTATTTTTGCTCTTTGGAAAATCAGTCACACGTTTGTGTAGAATTATAAATTGCTATTCGATGTTACAAAATTGCTCTTTCATATTGAAATTCTGTGGTAGCATGTAGTATGGTATGTGGTGTATATATAAGTGATTATCTTAGGGTCTACAAGTTCGATTTTCGCTCATATCAATGACACGACGGCCGGACGGACAGATGCAATTCACATAAAGTAAATTTTTGATTTCTCACGTTAAGGCCGTCATCGTGGCTCAACCTGTGACTGTAAGCATGATATTTTGAGGGTTTGATTTCCACAAAGCGGAATGAAGTATTTGCTTTTCTTCTGATAACAAGGCGTTAAGTTCTGCTACTTAAGGAATATCTCCAAAATTGAGTGTGAAGAAGCTTTCCCTACAATATAGCAAAATAGCATCAGCCGTTTTTTATTATCATTTGAATCAGAGTGAACATACTAATATTATTATATAACATCAAAGTACTATAATGATACTATCATTATAGTAGTTTGTTCTTTAAGAATAAAGTAAACGTGAACTCAACGTCGCCTTTTGTCTCGACACCAGAGCCTAGAAATGGAAATATACATTAAAATAAATATTTCATATCCTCAAGTGGGGATTGAATCTACAACCAGTAGCATAGACAGTTGCACTTTATGCACCTGCGTCACGCATGGTCTCATTTATCAATGAATAATAATCCGAAACAATGTTTTTTTTTATATTGTCTGTTTGTATGTGCGTTTGTGTACGCTAATCTCAGAAACGGCGTAACCAATTTAAATGCAGTTTTGAATAAAGTTGAAATTTAATGAAATAAAAAAGCAATATCAATATGCAGTATTGCATGCGACAATATTGCTACAATATAAATATTTTATGGAAATGGCTGAAATTTTAGTTTTCAATGTATGGATATTGTCTTTAACATAATAATGTTATTAGAATACGAAAGTATTTCAGATAAGTAAACAAATAGTTGTGTAGTTCAACCGCGAGCGGGTCACTAGTATTACATACAACACTAGTTGTTGCCTATAATTTGGCATACGTGGAAAACAAAACGGAAACCCTATTAATTTATTATTTCCTTTTAAATTTTGTAAAACTATCTCTTAGTATTCTCTTCAACTACCACCACAGTGACCTTACATACCAAGTTTCAGCGTTCTATACCGCGTTGTTTTGGCTCTGCGTTGTCTGTCAGTCGCTCAGTAATGGAAAAGTTTTATTTGTATAGATAGCTTACTTTGTAACCTAAAATATAAAAATAAGCATCAAATGGTATGATTTTAAGAAAAATATTGTGAACTGAATCCGAGTGATGAAGGTTATTCGTAGATAAACAGACATTATTAATACAGATAAATACAGATAAATATCGTTTCCAAATATCTTTATCCTCTTTATCCCGTATACTTGGGCCGAAATTTTGGTTTCCAAAATATTGGCCATTTAAAAAAAATATCCAAATTGCATATAAATTGGAAATTATATTTTCTATCACCTGTATCAATTTCTCTACCTATCAATCAATTATCCTGTATATTTACTAATATCCATATTCACACAGTATATTGCATATAGCATGGCACGCAGGAACAGCGTAATGCTCGTCGACAGCTCGTTCTTCACGTTCTGTCTAAATTTTAAACATTGTACGCTAAGAGCCCATACTCAACATCACTCTTATCCCACCCACCACAGATTCCCCGAGTGGGAACAGAACGGAACTTTAAGTTAGTTTCTATCTATCTAAGCCGCTACATATGTATAAAATAAAACGTGAAGCTAAAAAAATGCTAGTATATGAATGTATCACTTACTTTTTAGTATAATTACACTTTACAGCCACTACGATCAGTAAAATATTTGTCACCAACGACACTAAAATCACTGGCACATACAAAGAAATCAACACATTTTCCGGCTGAAATAGTATGTCTAACTCGGAACCGAACTGCAATGTACCGCTGAGGTTTACTCTACCGAGATCAACACCAATGAACTCTTCCAAACTATTTGGATACTGTGTCACATTCGTCATATTTACTTTTATTTCATGTAAATTGTTGCATTTTTAAATGACAATTCATCACTTAACTTCAAAATAAAAACCAAAATCACTTTATTTTCATTTACTTTATTTTATACTACAAAATAATTAAATTTTAATTAAATATTTTCAGGGAAAGTTGATATATTACGTATTTAGAAGCACTTTTCCGAACTTTTTATAATATTACGTATTGGTAACACGTAAGCGTCGTCAAAACGTGCTTCATTCAGTAGGGTCGACTGAAAACTGAATGAATCTGTGACGGAAAGAGAAAGAGTTTTGAGGCTAGAACTAAGGCAAGCTTTCATATAAAATATACTCATATGCCATTTCTGAATTGAGGTATAGAATTTACCTAATACAATACCTACATCATACCAATTGATTCTATTTACTAATAATTTATAAAGAGAAGTTCAAGTTTTTTTTCTTTACTGTTCTTATGGTAAAAGTTTGATCAGTTTTATATATATATATATATATATATATATATATATATATATATATATATATATATATATATATATATATATATATATATATATATAAATAGAATTTACAAATCAAGACTTTCATTTGATATCCATTTTTTAAACGCGACATGTTGTGAGTTCAATTCCCACTTGAGGAAATAAAATATTCAATATTTTCATTACCTTGTTTTAGTGACGAGACAAAGCACGGCGTAGCCCCCTACTGAATAATTCCACTTTTCTATTAAACCTACAATATATAACGTACTATGAAATTATTTATAGAAAATACAAATAAGAATCTTATTCGGGACCTAAAAATAAATAAACTGCCACTGTTCTGAAACATCGACAACTGCACAACAGCAAGAACCTTGAGAACAATAGTTATTTTTACAAAACCAATGAAAATAAATTACCGTATTTCATCACCATCACCCATTCATCACATAAATTGTGTTTCTTAGATATGTTTATTTTTAAAACGTTTGTTTCACAATGGTAGGGAAGTTACAAAGTATATCAATCACTGTTAACGCGATACTTGTGATTTCTGTCCCAATTCAGGTGTTTTTTTTGGCTATACGCTGTTTTCCACACATAGCAGTGAAGGCAGGGAATCTGGAAATTAGTGTTAAGACACTCTGTTCTTATTAAGACAGTTCTGTTCCCCATTAAGGAAAATAATTTTAAATATAATAATTCACCCGAATGATGCCGTCGTAGCGCAGGGGCACAAGCGTGCTACTGTAAGTCTGCCGGTTATGGGTTCTATTTCCACTCGGGGAAATGATATTTTTAACACTTTCCATTAAGACACTTCCGTTCCCCACTTTCCACTGAATTCTTAAGGCATTTCGTGTTGAGTGGTGCAACTCAACGCCAAGTTTTGCTTTGTTAGAGCGAGAAAATGAAAATATTAAATTCCCCAAGTGGGAATCGAAACCACAACTGTTGCGCTTACATTAAATTTAAAATTATTTTCCTTAATTTGGAAAGAAATGTCTTAATAGTCTTATCAGTAGGTTCCCAGATTCCCTCTGCCACTGCTATCTCCCGCCATTACACATGAAATGTCTCAAAAATTGAGTATAAATTAGGAAACGAATATTATATCTCTCGTTCCCTACTTTCCTCCACCGAGAGAACATGCGACAAAATGTTGACATCTAAAAATTATTTTGTAATTCTATTTTAAATGAAATTCAATTACGTGGTCAGCGTCACTCTGCCCATTAAGCTCCTTAAGAAACGCATTATTCGTATAACGTGCTTATGTAATATTCACTTAGTCACCATCCTAAGCGTAAGCCAGAAACTGTAAATGTGATGGGTGGTGGGTTCGATTTCCACTTAGAGAAACAATAATAATAATAATCAGTTAATGGACTTTGAATCTGTCACCACGTTCCAAGCGTATTTCATTTAATATTCTATGCTTAGTATGCTAATATCATATAACCTTTCAATTTCCACGTTAATGGAGTCTCAGTGGATAGATATTATATAAATATTGATTAAATGTACGTCAATATAATAAGTACACATAATATAACGAAATTGAAATACATATTTATAACTACTATGATTTCAGTGTGTGACAGTAAACGGGACTGGTTGTGGGTTCGTTTCCCACTCGAGGAAACAAAGAGGAAATATTTAATATTTTCACTTTTCCGCGCGAACTTCAGTTCCGCCACTTAACCAGCAATGCCTCCAGAATTCGCGCGGAACTTTGCCGCGGATTGTCTTAACACTAGGTTTTTAGGCTGCACACCATGCGCGGTATAAAGCGTATATATCTCGGCGATATGCCAGTATTTTGGTGTTCAGGTTCCATTTTCACAATGAAAGTGCACACTAATATTTCTTAGTACAATATTTTTTATAGTATATATTCGTACAGTAGTTAGTACAAAATAACACAATTTTAAAGAACTCGACGATTTTTGTATATTTATTTAGAAAACATATAAAAATTTGAACGTAGCCGGACTTGAACACGCTTCTCCTGGAAACCGCCAACGCGCTCTGACCACTAAGCCATACGTTCTCATCAAGCTACGTCGAAATTTAACGTTTGTTACAACTTATTTATGTTGTTAGCTTTTTATACAATCAAACTCTTTACCATTGCAATACTAAGAATAGAAATAGGTTTAATTACTACACTGTCGTAATATATTATTCTGCATTTTATGCAAAAGACAATTGAAACTTAAAAAACTGTCTATTGATAGCACTTATATGAGTAAACTTTTGTTACATTGATCGAGCTAATAAATTATTTTGAGAAAATTATTTTGTGAAAAAAAGTATTGTATTTTTGCCAAGTTATTCGTCATCCTATCGCGAAAAGAAACAAATATATTTATGTATATAATATGTATGTTGGAACATTTGAATTTTTCTCGTAATATTCGAAATTTGGCAATAAAATGTCTTGTAAAAATGTAAAAAGTTACTGTCCTTATTGAATCTATAAATATATTCTAAATAGGTACTATATTCACAGGTTTACAGGATTTTAGCCCAGTATCAGCACCTGCAGCAGCCTTAGCATTTCGAGCCAGTATCGCAATCATCTGCAAAGTAATGCCAAGTTGGCCTCAAAGAAACTCGGGGTCATCAGCAGAGCGAGAAAGTACTTCACTCCAAAACACAGTTTGGCCCTGTATAGGGTCCAGGTTCCGCCTCGTATGGAGTAATTTTCTGATCTCTGGGCTTGCACTCTAGTATCAGCTTGACCCATTAGATCGCCGTTCGAATCGTTGAAGACCCAATGAGCTTGACACTTTGGCTTTGCGTAGAGACGTGTCCTCGCTGTGCGTTCTCTAATGTTCTGGGAAACTGTTTGATCTGTTACTAGCCACCGAATTTTTTAACTACACAGTGCTTCCCAAATTCAAGTACCATCCACACTATTTGGATACGTGGCACTCCACTACTGTGCGGTTTAGTAAGACTTTCCTTTCACGCGCCACACAACTGTGGAATGGCCTACCTGCGGCATTTTTTCCAGGTCCTTCAAAAGGCGCTTTTATTCACCTTAAAGGCCGACAACCCATCTGTAGCTGGCCTGGTGTTACACCGGGTCGTTGGCGGCGGTGATCATTTACCATCAGGTATCTCGTACGCTCGGTTGCCTTGTTTTTTTCCATAAAAAAAATTAAAAAAAACCGTTGAGGTGGTTGCCTTGTATTCTACCGGAAATCGATTCTGCCATTACGCTTTCGCTTACTCTCAGTTACACAAACAACATTCAAATCTTTGTTATTTATCACATCTAATAATTCATCCATCTTCTATTCCATCGCTCTTCTGTCATCTGTATTGTCTTTTGACAATGACTTTTTTACAGTTTAAACTTTACAATTTTGGAGAACATTTTTTTGTTACAGTTTCTGCAGCGCATGCGATCAAAGACATTTTGTCCCTAGCTTTTTCACCTTGTGTTACGTTATTGAAATTTTAGTAGGGATCCCTAATTTATTCTAGAAATAAATATAGCCTTTGTTACTTAGTGATAATATAGAGTTCTAATGGTGAAAGAATATTGTAGTTTTTATGTTTATTCACTACAAACATACACACATACAAAAAGTATAGATTATATATAGTATTATAATTATTAATTTATCGATTTCTGTTTACTGTTAATGAGAGAGGTTTGTGATTTTAAAAAGTATATAGAAATATTATATAATTTTCAAGATCACAAACCTCTCCCATTAACAGTAAACAGAAATCGATAAATTAATCATTTCATTCTGCATTAGCCGTGTTATTTTTAAAGTTTCACGAGCGTATCGCCATTCTTTGTCTAACTCAATCGAGTAAATAATAATAATGCTAAATATGCTACTAAACAGTTGTGAATAGAATCGCCCCACGATGTTACGACTATACATTATGAATTAAATTTACAGCACCTGCAAAGGATATCCTCTTACAGGTGAAAAGTTTCACTTGGAAACTAGATGATTGTACCTTTCCTAGACACGTTAATCTCAGTGATGTCATTTGAGTAAAACATTTTTTTTTCAGCCTTGTAGTATACCTCACGCATAGGAGGGTAGGTAGAAAGAACCTGGAAATCTAATGTTAAGACACTCTATGCCTATTAAGACACTGATTCTGGAGGCATTGCTTGTTGCAGCTTAATCGGACACTGGGAAGTAGGTCAAATTGAATGTGCTTGTATTTCACATGCACTAACACGGCAAGTCAAATAAAAGCTTTTAATATTTTATGAATACGTTAATTGGGTTTAAAATGTAGCGAACATTATGTTTATGTATGTATACAAATTTCTTTGATTTTTTTAGCTTCACACTATATATGTTATAGCAGGGTAAATAGATGGAACCTAGTGTTAAGACACCGCGATATCTACTTCGATACTTCGATACTTTTCGGGTTGAAGGAGGTAACTCAATGCCGCGCTTCGTATATTTATCAGAGCGAGTAAATAAATACAATTAATTTCTCCTGGAAATCGAACCCACAGCTCATCAGCCACGTCCTTATATTATACTTTCAAATTAAGCCTGAAAATAAACCTGAAAATTATTTGCTATAATAATATTACATAATTTAACCTCAAAGTGAAAAAGTTATCCTTTCAATATAAACAGAAGCATCGGGTAGAACCTTTTTCAGAAGATCCTTTGAGGCAATTTGACTTCGAATGTATATTCATAGATAATTTTCAAATTTTCAAATTTATTTATTAAGTTACAATATCGTGGGATGACATGTGACTGGGAAGTGTAAACGTTGTGGTTGTGGGCTCGCTCCCCATTCGGAGGACTGAAATATTTCATATTTTCTTTTCCTCGAGTTCTACCATCTAACAAGCAATATCTCAATAATTCGGCGGAAAATAAGAAAATGTAATTTTTATTTCCGCTATATAGTAATACTTTAAATCCCATCACTAGAACACAATTCAAAATTGGGTAGAAAGGTCTAAGTTTCCCTTTTGCCTACCTTGGACATTGCGTGTGGGGAAGCGGACTCAACGCTGCGCTTGACCTCGTTACCAGCGCTAGAAAATGAAACATTAAATATCTCATTCCCTTGAGTGGATATCGTACCCACAACCGTCGCGTATACAGTCGCGCACTTGGGCCCCTGCGCCACGACTGCCTTAATAATACAAATATAATAATAAATCACTAGACTCCTTGCCAATAATCACGTAATCAAGAAACTTCTTTTCGTCGAACGTAAACATTAATAATGAAAGAAAAAATCATAAGGAGAATAATAATAATAATCTTTTTTTTTTCAGTTCGCTAACAGGAAGCGGACGCCAAATTAAGTTACAAATTTAGTACAAGCAACAAATTTAACTAATTTCCTTAACTTAACAAGTCTAGTTACAACTTTTTGAACATTGTTGACAACTTTTTGAAAGAAAAAATAGAAATGTCGCAGGGTCACAATCGTGCTACTGGAAACGGAAATGGAATCTTGTGTGTTTGATTTACACTCAAGGAAATGAAATATTTTTATTTCCTCGCTCTGGTAACGAGGCAAAGTGCAGCGTTGAGTTACGCCACTCAATACACAAATGCCTCCAGAATCAGTGCAAAATTAGAAACAGAAATGTCTTAGTGAGAATGAAGTGTCTTAACACTAAGTTACCAAATTGCCTTCACGCTATATCTCGCATATTGTAGGGACAGAGAAAATATAATGTTAAGACACTTCGTTTCTGTCTAATTTGAAGAGAAAATGAGCTACGAAACTAACGTATCCCAAATAGTTATTTACAACAAAAAATAAGGTAAAGCATGGAGCTTGGGAAGCAACTTAGATAAAATACTAATATAAAAAGTTATATAAACAAACAAGAGATAAGAAATAACATTATATTTCAATTCAAGTTTCTGTAATTAAAAGTTAAATAACCAGTTTGCAAAATTTGCATTTGATTTATTCTAAATAAGAGTATAATCATTCACTTCACTTTTTATATATAATTTATAGAGGCAGTGCGAGTTAAGCAGCGGAACTCAATCTGTGCTTTGTATTACTGATGCTACCTGATGATAGAAACGAAAATAATCTAGGCCTGTCGTGGCGCAGGGTCATAAGCGAGCGACGGACATTTACGCGATTGTGGGTTCGAGGTCAAACGCAGCGTTGAGTTCCGCTTTTCCCTGTTATGTCAGGAATACAAGGTAATGCCAAAAAAAGCGGTATCTATATAGATACTCTATATAAATCTAATGAAGCGAAGACTTTGGTTGGTCGCGTTATTCTGAGGAAGTATAAGTTGGAATTATTTTCTTTTTATACTGGACATACCGCTTACCGTAAAAGGCTATATGAGTCCAGTTACCTACCGCACTTATAGTGTATCATGTGTAGGAGTAGTAAAGATTATATTGATTGAAGAATTACTTATAGGTCCCGACTGTTAATCTTAATAAACTATTAGACTTGTTTATTTTCGTTTTAGTTTTATGCAGTCGGGGTTTTTGTTTTTACAAATATTTTTTTATTTTTCATTTTTTTTGTTAGAATTTATTATGGTAATGATAATCATGATATACCTTTTTGAAATCCTAAAATTGAGTTATTGAATTTGATACCCATATTGTAGTATTCGAAACAATTATTTTTTTCACTAAGTCCAATGGCGCCCCACAGTCGCCATGATTATTTTTTATTAACGTCACCTATAGAAGAACACTTGCGCTGCTAATACGAATCTAGGATACCTTAAATATGTAAATCCGTTCAGCGGTTCTGGAGATACGAGGTAATAAAGAATATTAAATACATACAACATACGCGCGAAAACATAACCCTTCCTTAGCAGTCGGGAAAAAAAACTTAGCAGTAATAGAGAAGCGCAGTTTCAAATTGCAAATTTTGAGACTACGGACTACTTTTGGTGCAATAGTACAGCATCTGACTGTAAACACGACGGTTGCTAGTTCGATTCTGACTCCGAAAAATGAACTATTATCAAAGCGCGGCGGTTACTTCCGCCGACTTGAGCGTCTTTTTACTCAACGTGCAATGTCTCGAAAATTGGGCAATGCGTGGAGACAGAAGGGTTTCAACTCTATGTTCCCTCTGCTTTACCTCTCTATGCTGGTTATAGAACGAATTAAGTCAAAATTACTTAAATATTGCTTTCTTACTAAGAGGGGAAAAATATTATCTACGTATAATTAAAAAGTACTACAAACATTTTGTGTCGCCTCAAAGTGAGACGACAGCGTCATTTCGTATGCAAAAAGCTTAATTACGTACAAATTTGTTTTGTCCACCGTTAAAATGTACAAAGATAATTAATTATTCCTTTTAACTATTTTTCACTCTAATAATGGTAAAATAAAAAATGATACGTTAAGTTGAGTTGACTTAGGTTTAAACGAGGTTCCTAGGTTCCCTCTGCCTACTGCTACCAAAAAACAGAAACGTTTCTCGTGACGTAATATAGTCTTGACACGAGGACTGTCTTACCGGCTCCATTTTTTTTAATGTAAGTGTATTACTGCTCTTCAATACAAACAAAGTGAAAACAGTTTAACAGACTACAATGAAACATCGTAATTGAGTTGAAAGTTAATCAACTAAAGCGTAGGCAGTAATTTGAGTAGGAGGGATATACGAACGTTTTTCAAATATCAAGCAGCTAAAGTAAATAGTTATATACTGACACTGTTCTGGCGTAATTGTTGGTTAGATTCCCACACTGGGGGATGATTTTTTTATTTCCTTACTCTGTGGGGCAAAGCGCGGCCATGACTTTTGCCACTCAGTACAGAATGCCTTAAGAATTGTAAGTAAAAAATGTAGTGTTTGTTAATTAATGTGGAATGGAGCATCTTGACACTAGGTGCCCATGTTCCGTCTGCCTTTTCTGCTGTGCCTGATACAGCTTGAAGCTGCATCAAATTAATCAAATGACAAAAAAACTGACTTCCACCGGATCCCATAATCAAAACCTAACCAAACTCTCATCAAAGTCCCCTTGAAGTGTATCTTTCCCAATAAAAAAAGAATCATCTTAAACGGTTGGCATATTGAGTTATTCGTCGATTTATCGCGCACATACTAAATGTAAATTTAAGACTTATGTGATTTTCTCATAATTAACATTTTCAGAAATTGACCAAATTGAAATGGAGCCACACGGGAAGCATCAGCTTTCAAATAATAAAAGGATCATCAAAATCGATTCACTCAGTCAAAAGTTCTGAGGTAAAAAACATAAAAACAATAATAAACAAAAATAATACAGTCGAATTGATTCTTACTTCTTACGGATGAGGTTATGAATTATTCCTTCCTTTCTGTCGGTTAAAAAATAAACATTTAGTTGTGGGTAGGTATTTCAATGCCAGTTTCGATTTTCTAACACCCCTATATAAAATATACTCAGT
Organism: Heliconius hecalesia formosus; assembly: GCA_018249775.1. Classification (NCBI taxonomy): domain Eukaryota; kingdom Metazoa; phylum Arthropoda; class Insecta; order Lepidoptera; family Nymphalidae; genus Heliconius; species Heliconius hecalesia. The sequence continues at coordinate 26,004 of DWMY01000182.1, forward strand.
AATAATTATATTATATATAGACGTGAGGTCATAGTAGCGCAGTGGCAAAGCCTTCGGTTGGCTTCCCACTCGTGGCAATGAATCACTTCTTCGCTTTAGTAAGAAGACAAAGCTTCGGATTAAGTTTTGCCAGTCAATACGAAATATTTCGAAAATTGGGCGGCAAATGGTCAACGGTGCTTCTTAGCACTAGATTCCCTCTACCTCCCCAGCTGTATGCGGGATACAGCGTGAAGTGGTAAAAAATACATAAAAAACGAATATACAAGGCGACATTTTTATATAAAATATTAAATTTTTTCCCGATCTTGATTACATCGACAAGGTCAGAGAAGTCCATTCCTAAGTGTCTATAAGAGATATTGAACGTTGAGTGGATTTTAATTTATTCTATAATCTTCAATATATTGAGGACGTTAATGTTTCTAAGATATTTATTGATTTCTCATTTTTATTTTATGGAAAAAGACAAGGCAAACGAGCGTACGGGTCACCTGATGGTAAGTGATCACCGCCGTCCACGACCCCGTGTAACACCAGAGGACCTACAGGTGCGTTGATTACACCTATTATTACTTAGATATTTATCTTAATTGTGATTTACTTAAGAAAATTATATAATATCTTTGGAACAGAGCGCGCCGTTGAGTTCCACCAATTAGCACGCAATGTGTTGAATGGGCGAAGCAAAGTGTCTCGACATTAGATTGTTTCTGCCTACTTTGCTAGCGCAATAAATCATGAAGCTAAAAAATATCTGAGTAAGAATCAAACCTACAAACGGGGCTAAGAGGGGCCCAAGCCCTAAACCTGGGCTAAATAACAAAAAATCGCAATATAAAATTTTCCACAAGAAAAATTCATAGAAAAATTAGCTTTAGTTTGTATTTGTAAAGGAATGTTTATTTTTCGATGCATTTCGTATCAATCAATATCTCAAGAGTTAGACAATATATGTCATTGAATTTTTCGCTCATCCATTCGTTCCATTCGTGTATGAATATTTTTCGTAAAATGAAAAACGAAATAGCTAGTTTATTTTATGAAATTCACTTATTCATTTTTTTTCCAAGACACGGAATACTAAATATCGGCCTCCTGGCCGCGAGTGAACATCTGACTATAATAATGGTTGTGGGTTCATTCTCATTCAATAGAATTAATTGTTGTTTTGTCTTCGTGCTAGCAACAAAACCACGGTAGGCCCCAACACGGGAACACGTCTGGAATATCTCTAGGTTCTCTCCGTTTTCGTATACCAATATATCATTTTGTACCAGATTATTATAGAACTCGGACATTTCAATGAACTTTAAAGGTTGTCAGTTCAAAATTAATATAACAAGTTCATTTGAACTTTGGCTGTAAATATAGTAACGTTGGACCAAATAAACCACATTGCTTGCGTTAATGTGAAAGGAAAATTTCTAAATTCTGATTCTGGGTGCGATCCCCACTCGAGGAAAAGGTAATATATATATAAATTTATACTTTCATTTCGTCGCTCTGGTTTCGATGTTAAGCGCGGCGTTGAGTTTCGCCAATCAATTGTCGCGTTTATAGACCCTCGCTACGACTGGCCCTTAAAATAAAAGTTTTTAAAACAATATAATGTAGAAAAAGACAATCTATGAATCAGGCTATGAATCAGACTTTATTACAAATGCACAGATATTTTTTTTTAAATGTACAGACAAAATATTTTTACTGTTTTATTATATATATATACTTATAGATTGTCTTTGGTAGTCCTGTGTTGTCGTCTAAAAAGTCCTCTAGTCGATTTGCCCCTGGTCTACACTGCCGTATGCGAGATACAACATGAAGCTAAAGAAAAATAAAAAAAATATTGTCAAAATTTATGTATATCTCTATAAAAAGCTTCAATAAATACCGTAGCTATTTTATATAGTACGTTTCATTACTCGTATAAGACGCAAGGCTACACTAATTCTACTCAAATGATGTCATATTAAAGGTGTAATCACAATGCGAGAAAAAATATATTAATTCAACAATTTTTTCAACTTTGTTCAACAATTTTCTCGATTTTGCAAAAGCAGAAAAAATATGGTGATAGTGTCACTCTGTTTTCTATAAGTACCCAGTGTTGAGACATTATATTTTAAGCAACGGAAAGGTTAAGTAGCTGAATCTGTCGTGGCATAGCGATAAAGCGTCTGGACGTGAACGCGGCGATTGTGAGTTCGATTCGCACTCGGCTAAATGTACGTATGTTACATTATTTTCTCTATACCACGCTTATAAGAAGGCAAAATTTACTTCCACCACTTAAGAAGCAAAGTCTTAAAAGTTTTGCATAGATTCTCTCTGCCTACGAGTCCAGGGAAATACATACCTAATAAAGAAAACCGAAGTTATTATGGCGAGGTCATATTGACCTGTGAATATTTATTATATTCAATCAAATATACACAGAAAATGTACGATATTTCAAGCATTCGACCTGCGTATATGGTAAAATAAGGAAAATTGAACTTTAGATTTCTTAAGTAATTAATAATAACTATTTTATTGTAAATAAAAAAATATGTTGAAAATTTCTGTAAAACTAAAATAACAAATTAAATCGTAGCACACTTAGAAAATATCTAACTGTATATACAACAGTTGTATGTTCGATCTCCACAAGATAATCTTAAAACTGTTTTCATTTCGCTATTATAAGCCTTATTGAATTATACTACTAAAAAAATTAAGAACGGACTGTATTGATAATAGATTTTCGCTCCCTACTCCAAAACAAAAATGCGTGGAAATATACAAAACTCAATATGAATACTAGCTTATGTTAAGATACAAAAGTGTTTAGACGAACGACGACGACCAATTTCATTCGTATTTACGAAATAACGGGACGTGTGTTGATTAGTTTACGCAGCCTTCTTACGTTTGATTGGATAATGTATGAAAGTAAATAGGTGATTTAGGAAATCAATACCTTTTTTAGGTTTACACTGTTTCCCTTACGTAGGAGGATAAGCACAGGGAACCTAATGTTCAGATGCACAGACACAACTTACGCACAATTTTTGAGATTATTGCGTTGTTGAATGGCGGAACTCAATGTCGCGCTTTTTCTAACAGAGCGAGGAAATGAAAATAATTCCCTCAAATGAAAATCGAATCATAACCACCATATTTATAATCAGAGGCTAGGCTCCAATTTTTTTTTATTAAATTGTTAGATTTGTATGTTAATACGACATTTATACTAACATTATAAATATGAAAATAGCTCTACCTGATCTAATTGTGATAAAACTTCATATAGAGATACTTGAGGATCCTTTGATGAACAAAGGCTATTTTTTTCTCATATTCTTATGGTGTTTCCAGGAATTTCGATGTTTCAAGGAAAGGTCGTCGAAAATGGGCTTCCAAAAAGACTCAATCTTATGAGATGATACAATGTTCAACAAAAATATTGTCCTTTAAAAAATCTATAAAAAACGTTCGTGATTGTATATGTTTATCTCTGAAGGTTAAGCCACAGTAACCATTTTATTTTAATATATTTACAATAAATAAATAATAAATCAGCTTCACGCTGTATCCCGCACACTGCAGGGTAGGCAGAGGGAACGTACGAGTAGTGTTAAGACACTCCGTTCCCCACTTTCTACCGAATTCTGGAGGCATTGCGAGTCGAGTGGCAGAACTCAACAGAAATATAAATTTAAGTAAATATTTCATTTCCTCGAGTGGGATCGAACCCACAACTAGTCGATTTTACAATCACACTTTGTGTCCCTGCGCCACTACTGGCCTCTAATATATTTAATCTAAATTTATCAGGTTATTGTTAATGTATTTTCTGTAATTTGGTATTAATCCTTATCAAAATAAATATAAAAGGCACCTGTAACATTTCATTTATATTGAAATAGTACTTTACATCATTATAATTTTAAAGATGATATTATAATGTTTTAAATAGACGACATCATAGATTCAAAATTACCTAGCGTACAAGCCGCGCGGTGTACAGAATGACGGACCCGAACAGGCAGACGACGTTGACGGTTTTGCCAATTTTCATATATTTCGATCTACTACTATTATTGTTTAAGTGATTATTTGCTGTTTGTTATTAAAGGTTAAACATTTTATTATGTTTTATTCTGGTATAATTTTCCTTCTTATTTTTTTTTTGATACTTTTCAATATTTATTTCAGGTTTATATAATGGTATTATTAATATTACCATATTACCATATTAATAATGCAGCTGATTTTGTTTAGTTTTATTTTTCAGTAATGACTTTTTTATTTATATAAATATAAAAAAATTACAAGGATGTTAGTTAGGGGCATTATTTGCTATTGCTATTTTGTTTAAATGCATTTCCTTTAGTTAGTTTATTTACGTTTTTTGTTAATTTTTAATGGGTAAGTATTTTTAGGGTCCCCTACCTTTTAAGGAAAAAAGGAACCCTTGTAAGATTATTTTGTTGTCCATCCGTCCGTCTGTCTGTCTGTATTTCTGTCAAGAGCCTCTATCTCAGGAACGCTTGGAGATATCGAGTAGTATACAGTATACTCAGATCTATAGTCCCTTGATCCCCTGAAAAGATCGTATTTCTACATTTCCTTATAAAAAGATATGGCCGTTTATATCTCAAAAAGCGCGTATTTCGACAATTAAGGAAATCAAAATTAATTGGGTACTTCCGGTTGACCTACAATTATGAAATTTGGCAGTTATCATCTACATCTTTTCTGCCTCTTAAGAATTTGAAGCTCTTGCATGACATTATAACTCGATACTTGGCAGAGCACTTTCAAAAGTTTAAGCTCAATTTTCTGATAAGTCTATATCCAATCATCTTGTAAAGATCTATTATTGAACGAATTTATCAATATAATAGGGGTTCTATTAAACAATTATTTTTTAAAATTAAGCAATCACTATTTATTTTATATAAATCGATTCAAAAATTAAAAATGCGTCGATATAAAATATTTTATTCGAAACAAATACAACAAAATAATTGTTTTATATGGAATTATATGTATGGAATTCTAATGTATGGGATTTATCTTTTGAATTATAATGTTATTAGAACCCAAAACTCTTTAATTCAGCTTAGATTAGGTAACTGTGTGGTTCAAGCGAAGAAGCGAAGTGCCTAGCGCTAGTAGTCGCTAGTATTTTAATAAAAGCTATATATTCAGAATATAATTTATTCACTGTTACGAGCTTCCAGTCAACCCTTGTGCCTCTGCACCACGACGGCGTCTTTTTAATTAATTCATTTTTTTCTAACTTAACATTTTGTATTAACTTTGTCACCAAATGTCTTAAAGTAGTATAGTTGTGGTATTTTTATTTTTATTTTTGCTTTATCTTATACCGCACACAGTAGCCAGAGACAATCTAGAGCAAACACTATGTATTTCACTTTCAGACTAATTCGTGATATTACTTATGGAGTGCCTGAGTGGTAAAATTTTGAGCCCATTTTGAGCTTACGACTAAAAATGAATGGCGGGAGATCATGAAGAAACATAATTTTTCTTTCTAAAGTAAATAAAAGGTGACTATTCAAATTAATTATTTACTTAATTTATTGTCCCTCTATGACAATCATGCCGCCGACGACATCCTCTCAGCCGCCACGCAGTGCTTGCAATTTCTCAGGGACAGGGTACCTTCTCCTTACACAGCCAATATCTCTGTAAAAGTCAGTAGGGCTAGAGGCATTAACCTCCATAAATTTTCCCGCTTTGGTAGGCAAACGTTGAGTTCCGCAACTTAACACGAAATGTCTTGAAAATGGAGCGGAAATGGGTAACAAAAATAGCCGTTTAGACGGAACCTAGTGTCTAACAACACGTCTGTTTACTTTGCGAGAAAAACTGTGAAACTTCTTTTTTTAATGAATTAACGGAACAAATCTATTTAAAAAAATCATTGTTAGAAAATAAATTATTTTACGTAGCCATATAAAATGTGATTGAGTTAGATATCAGTTTATTTTTAGAATATTTACCATTTTTATTAGATCTCAGTAGAGATTAACGCCATCTACTATTAATGAAAAACACTTTTTGGTTCCACCTCGCTGTTATTACTTTACTTATTCCTACAAAGAGGACACTTATTTATCTGCTATGTAACATTTCTTGAAAACTTTGATTTTTTGTTTCACCATTTTATTGTCTGTAAATAATATACTTATTGTAATTTTAAAGTATATATTAAATGGTTTGCAAAAATCTACTCAGCAGATTTTTTATCTGTGTGTCTTTTAGTTCGTTCGTTCACACGCAAAAAACGACTGTACAGTACAATATAAAAAAAATATAATATTAATAAAAAACCCCTTTAAAATATGCGAGGTTCCTGGTAAAGATTTCATTGGTCGAAGAATTACTTATAGGTGTCGACTGTTAATCTTACAAAAACTCTTTTTGTCTTTTTAATTTTACACTGTCGGTTTTTGTTTTTTTAATTATTTTTTATTTTTCACTTTTTGTAAGGATTCATTAGGATGTGAAACGAAAAATTTCGCAATCTTATTATTTCTTTGATAGTTAATATCGTGAAGATTTGAACATAATATGTAATGTAATAAATAACATGGTGCGTGTGCATGGTTTAGGAAGAGTTCGGTTCGATTCCAGTCATTCAGTGAGAGGCAACAACATGTAAGTACATTTGCATTGTTATTTCTATTCTAGATAATGGGCATGTAAATATTCGATCCCTTTTTCACTTTTCCGATGACGTCGCATTGGAACTCCACCAGTTTCAGGAAGTGAAAGAGCCAAGTCTATATTTTTTAACTTTCTCATTGTATTATTTTTATTAATATTACGATAATGATAATTATGTTATAGCTTTTTGAAATCCTTGTATTGAGCCCTTAAATTTGATACCCATATTGTGGTATTCGAAAAAAAATTTTTTTTTCTCTAATTCCAATGGCGTCCCAAAGCCGCTATGACTATTTTTTTTAACATAACTTATCTAATACCCCAGTACATACTAAAAGGAATCTAACGATAACCCAATTGTGTAATTTCGTTCTGGAGATAGGAGAGGTAATGAAGAATATTACATACATACAAACATGATACTCACGAAAAACATAACCCTCATTCCTTCTTAGCAGTCGGGAATAACTTTAAATTAAAAAAAAATCCAACAGATGACAAGGTGATATGAAATGAAACAATATGTCTAAGGAATAATAATTTGCTTTATTTACATAATATTTAATCACAATATTATTACTAATTTAAAAGCTAAGCATAATATACAATTAACAAGTAGCTTAATTTTAGATTTTTTCGTTATCAATGAAGTAACCTAGATATAAAAACAAGTTTTTTATATATTTAGATATATTACTCTACTATTTAACAAGCAATGCCTTAAGAAGTTGGCGGAAAGTGGAAAACGAAAGTGTCTTAAAGCGATTGGAGTCTCTTAACACTATGTTCCCAGTTTCCCTCTGCCAAAAAAACTTAAAAAAAATAAAATTCTTAACTACACTGTACAGCCGGGCCCCTTATTTAATTTAATTTCTTCTTTTAGTATTTGTTCTTATAGCGGCAACAGAAATCCATCATCTGGTGACAAACGGACAGACAGATGGCAAGCAAGCAAAATCTTACTCACAGGGCCCTGTTTTACCCCTTTACTACGGATTCCTAAAAACACCGAAGTACATCTATATAGAAATTTTCTTTATAACGTTTTCTATGTCTATAAAAGCTCTTATTAATCTTATTATACAAATAAAATACGTAATTTCGTTGTATGTTATACATCAATGTATATATACAATATTAATACAAGGCTAAGCTATTATATTTTTTGTCCTAATTTTTCGAACATTTACTCATATTATAAAGGTTATATGGTGTTATTACATTTCGTTAATCGTTTCTATATAACCCACTCTCACTGCAGCTACGGTTACCTCGGACACAGTATGTCGTGTTTCAGACGTATCTTTTATCTTTTTGATCATGGGAGGAAGCCGCATGTAAAAGCTACGTAAATATAAGATTGATACAAGTAGGAATCGTTCAGTTACAGTTACGGTCTGCATAATTATAATTAAGTTTAATAAGTTAATGACAGTATGTAGTAAATATTTTGAGATTTAATAATTTTCGCCTTTTTAATTTAATTAATTTAAGGTAAAACTTATTTTTTTTAGTATTATTTTGACTAGAATCACATTCTCTAATATAAATTTAAAAATAATGTTTTTACAACAATGAATAAATGCGATTTAATATATCATACAATCAAGTAAATAAATATTTTACATTTTTAAAGTGTTGAGGCAAAATACGTAGTTCTGCTATGTTCAATTTTTTATACCTTTTTTAAAAATATACCTCTTAATAATTGTGATATTTCCTTCAATTAAATTGTATATGATATGATATTTCAGCAGAAATTTCTTAAGAACAATTATTTTCATAGTATAATATAAGTATGTAATGAGTAGTTAAAAGAAAAAGTCATCATAATCAAATTGATTCTTTAAAAAAAGTTATAAAAAGTAATCAAAATAATAAAATGTTAACAAAATATAATTAACAACGTAAATATATATAAATCAAATTACAACTCAATAAATAATAATAAATACTTATAAACACCTAATATAAATACTTATAAAAACTGAGCCTTCCTATCTTTCCAGGCAGGTTCTCTGACAGAGGCTCTATTCACTTTCCCATATTGGATGCTGGGAGAGTGACGACTTTGGTTGCTACTACGGAAAGTGACTGTCGTGCATGTTCTTAGGCTAGACGTGTTGGACTTTTGTCGTAGACCTTGCATCTGAAATAAAATATTGTAATATATGAGTAATATAATCATTTATTTACAACAAAAAACCTATTTATAAAAATTATCGATCCAATTTTCCAAATCTCTGATTTCTATTTTGTTATTTATTGCTTGATAGACGGAACCACATCAGTCTTCCTGTAACCACTAACTACTGTAAAATATTCAAAACTTCTTCGATAAAGTCCTACGAATGCCAAAATATATGCAACTTGTCCAGTAAAAGTATTTTAATTTAATACTTGTATTTGACTCTTTTAGGTTTTTCTTTCTTAGTTGACTTTGACTGTTTAGTTTTGAGTTAGACTGTTTAGTATTTAACTTTTTTAGGTATTTTCTTGAAAAATTTAAGCCTTCTTGTGAAAATACGATTTTAGCCCGCAGCTTTAGATCAGACTGGCTAGCGACAGTATTCCAAGTAGTCTTAAGACGATGATTTATTGAGAAAGCGTAACTATAAAAAATAATGGCTTTTACCTTTCCATAAGTATTGTGATTGTGGGGTATGGCAGCGTGGCAATGTTAGTGCGACGAGACCAAATATTCAACTCTTTTATTATATATTTTACAAAACAATAGTGGAAAATAATTACACAATTGTATTTGTAGCGAATAAATTTAGGATGCTGATTAGTGTGTTTACAAACGTTGTATATAAACGATATTAAGTATTGTGCAATACCCCTACATGATAAATCTTGTCTTAGTGCTTTGTCATAATATATCATAAAATATGATGATGTATACAGGTACACAGGTACACTCTGTATACATGATAGACAAGGCATAGGCGAGTGTATTGGTACGCTCGCCAGTGCCTTGTCTATCATTCACTCAGTAGCGAAAGACTTTTACATATATACAGATATTATTATTATAACACATAATATGTAGATATAAAAGTAATATTTTATTTTGCCAAATCATGATCGTGAAAAATATCATAATTTTTAGGATTCCGTATTTTAAAAGGAAAAAAACGAAACTCTTATAGAATTACTTCACCACTTAGGTTGTCCGAGTGTCCGTCAGTCCTGTCAACTTTGAGAACTATTGGAACTTTAACTATGACAACTTTCTATTGTTCGCGTGGAGGTATCAAGCTGAAACTAATATCAAATATGCAGGTCTGCGGTTCTTTAGAGCGCAGCAAACTTGAGCTTCTAAAACAATGTAATCACAAGTTTGAGATGAGAATTTACAACACAAAAAAAAATAAAAAACCAAAACATTTACATGTTGTACAGTATGTATTTCCGAGAAAAACCATTACAAATTCATAATTTTTGTTGATTTTATAGAACTTTTATAAGTTGTATTTCCCGTTAATCTACAATCCTGCACATGGAACGGCAAGTCCGACTCGCACTTAATCGTGTTTTTTATTAATAAATTTCAGCTCATTATATTTTTTATTTTTATTAGTTTAGTTCTAAAGTTATGTACTTAGTTAGTTTTGAGTACTTCCATTACAAGCAAACTTACGAAGAATCTTTTTCTAATTATATAATATAATTGTATATGTTATTCGTACACTAACTTTATTTGTACACTATTTTATGAAATATTCAAAAGCCCTAGTAATATATAATTGTTAATTCCTTTTTTTCACCAAAGTTTTGATATATCAAAATGTTACTTGACTATAACGCTGGAATAATATTCAAGGGACACAGCTTCAAGCCCAGCGACGTTATACTTTATCCCTAGCGGAACTAGTCAAAGAGACTCGAGCGCTAATGCTACGGTCCCTCTATTAGGTATAGAGGGACCGTAGCATTAGCCCTCTTTCGCCTCGTCCCGTCTTAAATTTCGTAATACATGCCCTCCGTGTGGCCTTAATTTTTATTTTTGCATTATAATATTATATTATAGTAGTAGCGTTAGTACTATTATTTTACATATTCTATATTCGCGAGTAAACTTACATGGAAATGAGTACTAGAGTGTATGTTACCGGGGTCGTGGCAGAGCAGCTTGCGGAGCGAGCGGCGGAAGTTCCGTGTCATCAGGCAGTAGACTATGGGGTTGATTGCGGAGTTTGTGTGGCCTGGTGGAAGTTTATTTTAACGATTAGATAATAGGTTCAATTCCCTATGTAATTCCCCATGCAGGCGAATCTTAGTATCAAAACATGGAGTGTCTCTACTTTTCTACCGGATGGTTTGTCTGTTAAAAATAATTGTTCCACCTGAATAGGGATCAACGGCCTCTTATATAAAATCTCCTATTTCTATTTTAAGTTTTTTCAACCCTTGGACTTGCTAATAAAATGAACATAGAATCCTAACTCCAGCTACTAATATTAAAGATTAATATTAAATGCAATTTTTGTTTAGCTTCTCCCTATGTTCCGCACATAGCAGGGAAAGCAGAGGGAACCTAGTGTTAAGAGATTCCGTTCTCTACTTTCCGTCGATTTCTGGAAGCATTTCGTGTTGAATGGCGGAACTCAACGCCGCGTTTTGCCTTATTACCAGGAGGAAATGAAAACATTAAATATTTCTTCGAATGAGAATATCACCCACAAACAGTCATGCTTACAGTCACACTTTTGTGCTCAAAGGCAGTTACAGTAAAAATTAAATACAGACAATTACAGTAAAAATAAATGAAAACTCACCTAATAACAACGTATATGGCAGTACTAAAGCCACCGAGTCCACTTTCACAGCGTTCACGTCGATTAACAACTGTAGAATATTGTATGGAAGCCAGCACAGCGCAAATAGTACTGCCAGAAGTAGTAATATCCACGCCACTCGTTTCCTCTCACGAACTAGCCTCAATCTCTGTGGAAAGACACAAGTGATTAAATTTGATTTTAATGTTATGTTATTATTTTAATTATCTTGTTCCAGTGCCAAATGAAATGCAGCGTTAGCTACCGCCACTCAGCATAGAATATCTCAAGATTAAGGGAAAACAGTGTCTTACCACTTGGTTGTTTCTGCAAGTTCAGATATCATTTTGAAAACATTGTTGAGTGGAGGTACTTTTTTGATACCAGAGCAAAAAATGTAAATAATTCACCGAGTAGCAATCGATCCTCCGACCGTCGCATTTACAATCGGTATACATAAACAGCAGATTACTTAATCAAAATTACATCGTTGGCTTACACCACCACTTAAGATTAAAATATAGTTTATATATTTTAACGATGATCATTTAACGATGTAGGTGCATTTTAACATTATATTTACATATAAAGGGCTAGACTAAGGAAAAAAATAACTAAGACTTGTGTACAAATTAATTATTACATCGAAATTACTATCGTGATTTAATTTAGCCTATAGACTTCTTAATTAATCTATGCAACGTAAAAAACAATTTTCATTTTGACTTGACAGTTCCCGAGATTAGCGCGTTGAACAAACAAACTCATCAATTTTATAATGTTAGCATAAAAGTATATATGTTCCAGACATTTTAGATAAACACGCTAAACTCAGTCAAATATGGCGAACGTAGCTAGAGACGTTACGCCATATTTAACTTAACGACAATTGCCTTATACAGCGAAACTTCAACTGAAACAAATAAACTGTTATTTTCAACAAATACTGTAAATGTCTTTAGGGAGTGTTTTCTTATATTTAAACTTATGTCTTCATAGCTTATCGGGTTTAAGCGTGACTGTTTCAATTTGGTTTTTAGAGGGATACATTATATTCATTTCCTAGTTCTGGTAACAAAACAAAGCGCGGCGTTGAGTTCCGCCACTAAACACGCACTTTCTTGAAAAATAGGCGGCGTGTAGGAAACGTAATGTATTAACGTTAGTCTCCCTCTGTTTACCTTGCTATATCAAGAATAGTGTGAAGTTGTTCATCCTTAAATAAATAATAAATAAAATAAAAACATATTGATATTACATATCTCAGTATTTGATAAAGCTTTAGAAGAGACATCTAGAAAGCTTGCAGGAATATTTATGAGCTATTTTATAGGATATAAGTTTTATTTTACGTACAAATAATGTTTTCTAGGAAATTTCATTGCAAATAAACCTCTTCGGTCATTTTTATTACTTACGCTTAAATCTCTTATATAATAAAAGGATAGAAAAGTCAATTCTGTACATGAAAGATATAAAAAAAATAAAAATCAGGTCGGTTTATATGTCGATTATAGAACCTAAAAAACCACTCAGCAGAATTCTTGTCT
>DWMY01000183.1:0-38740 GCA_018249775.1 Heliconius hecalesia formosus
ACTCAACACGCAATGCCTCCAAAATTCGGCAGAAAGTGGGGAACGGAGTGTCTTAACACTAGGTTCCCTCTGCCTACCCTGCTGTGTGCGGGATACAGCGTGAAGCTAATTTATTTAATTTATTTATTTACTTTAAAAACAAAGACTAGGTGATGCCTAAACGAGATTTTTTCTTAGATGAAGTTTTTGAATGAATTACATTTCTTAATAATACTATTTATAAACACAATTACGAATATTCTCTCCTTTTTTTTATTGTATATATTTTTTTTATTATAATTATTTTTTTTTTTATTATTATTATAATTAAAATATAAGTAGTTCAATAGAGAATAGTTGTAAAGGTATTTAAAGTATAAGTATACTAACGATCGCATCCTTCCTTCGTGTAGTTCCAGTAACCAGCTGCACATTGATCGCAATGCTTTCCAGTCACTCCTTTAGCGCATCTATAGAGGAAAAGGTGATATTTTATAAGTTTTTTTTATTTTATCATATATATATTTAATTTTACAATTTCTTTACACAAATACATTTATAATTTGACTACAAAGCGTCGATAAATGAAAATAATCAATCATATTTTTATATGAATATACTGTTAATATATTCATCGCTCATTCGGTGTTGTTATTTCTTTAAAAAAAATATATATTTTTAATTTTTTTTGATGACATTTAGTAAATATTTTTATTTTTGTAGAAGTTTAAACTTATTTGGTAAAAATGAAAATATTTAGCAAATGCTAGTATGAGGTGTGTCAGGATAACCCATACATGGAACACCTCTATATCTATATCTTTATAATAAATAATTAAAGAATAGTATTTATTTAAAATACCTGCACTGTCCAGTGTTACCGTCACACTGAGCTGACTCCGAAGCGACTCCACATTCACACGGAGTACAACCCTGGCCTCTGTTCAGGCCGTAGTGGTTTGGTGCGCATTGGTCGCATGTGCCCCCTATGACCCCCGGTCTGCATACGCAAGTACCGGTAGCGGGGTCACAGCGCTCCATGCCGAACTCGTCGCATATGCATGCTATGAAATATTAGAAATTAATTTACTTAAACCAATATCCCAAGAATATATTATTATTTTTTTTTTTTAATAAATTTTATTTATGATGATAAGACATAATTCCTATTCTGATGGTAATGCATAAGTGAGTTTTGGTAAATTACATTGTATTTTTTTAACTTTAATGATAATAAACAATTAATATGTAAGTTTAATATTCTTAAGCCCGTAATAGAACTTACCTGTACAGTTCTTAGAGAAAATGGCGTCACCAAAGAAACCTGGTGCACATAAATTGCAAGCGGCTCCGGCAGTGTTGTTAACACATTTGAGACAATCTCCGGTTATACTGTCGCAAGAACCCGGATCTGCAGTATTGATGTTACCAGAGCAGTTGCAAGGCTTACAGTAGTCACCTGAAACAAAATAAAAATATATTTTTTTTAGGTTCACGCTGTATCTACGTATATATAGTTGGTTTAGAGTGTAAATTCTCTGACTAATTATTAAGTAAGTTGTGAAGAAAGAAAAAAATCTTTTTAAAAAACTGTAAGTATATACCTATTATGTATTATCAGAAGATTTTTTATAATGTCGAAAATATATATCTCTCTCTCTGTATTCGCTTCTATATAAAATGAAATAAGTTATTAATACAGAAAATTTTGTATCTTTTTTACACTTTCCAATTTTATAAAAATATTCGAGTACATAACGACAAAACAGATTTAGCAGGCTTATTTATACTCTAAGCCGATGATATATAATGTGGTAGAGAGGTCTGTCCACTGTCCCACTGCGGTACGAAGACCTAAAGATTCGTTAAGAGATAAAGGATAAAAACACAAAAAGTAAGAATGAGTTATATTATATGCTATATTGGATATCTATTGTAGAATAAGGGGCACGTTTATACTTAAAAGTGATGCCCCGCTGGCGGCTTCGCCCGCTTGATCCACACAGCTATTTTTTACTGATCTAAATTACTTTGAAATTCAAATAAAATTAAAATTTTAAAGACAATGTATCTATATAGACCGAAATACATTACACAAATTCATGTATTACGGGAAGTGTTGTATTACTTAATTTAGATTTTTTAAATTACAATGACACAAAAAAAAATAACATACCAATTTCCTCCGGTATTCCATAATAACCAGCCGCACAATATTCACATCGAGCGCCGCCGTAGCCAGGTTTACACATACATGATATTAGAGTGCCATTTTCACTTAAATCACAGCCTATAGCGAAGCTGTGGAATAAAAGAATATTAATTATTTATTAAAAAAATCAGCTTTACGCTGTATCCCGCCCACAGCAGGGTAGGCAGAGGGAACTTAGAGTTAAGTCACTCCGTTCCCCACTTTCCGCCGAGTGCTGGAGGTATTGCCTCGCTTTGCCTCGACACCAGAGCGAAGAAATGAAAATATAAATGTAAATAAATATTTCATCTTCTCGAGTGGGGATCGAACCCACAACCAGTCGATTTTTCAGTCACACTTTGTGCCCCTGCGCCACGACTGGCCTCAAGCCTCTTTTTTTTATTAATATGATATTATAAATAATGATTGTAATTTTCAAACACAACTAAATTCTGTAAAAACATTTCTTACCATTCAATTATTTGTAAATAAAACATTGTTGAATTATAATTTTGTATTCTTAGAAAAAGATATTACAATTTATATAAGGTAATGTTTAAAAGATTTGATCTCACTTAAATTTTATGTTTATAATTTAATGAAATTATCAAACTTCTTTCATTATCATAAAATGGTGTATATTTTATAAGTAAAGTTAAATAGAAAACTTACTTGTTAGACGCATACGGTATGGGACAAGCGCAAATCAAGCAGTCTCTCGGAGTGCCGACTGTTGCATCGCCGTGATAACCTTCTATACATTGTTCACAATGATCGCCAAATGTATTGTCCGTACATTCCTATGTAGACGTCGATAAATATTAATCATTTTATATGAATCACTTATTTTTCATTATACTATTTTACATAATGCTTTTCTTAAGGATTTTTTGACATCGTTTACCGTTTCGCCATTAGGTCGAAGTGGCGTTCAACACCGTCCTCTAAATTTCTATGCAATTACAATTAAACTTACAACCATCAGGTTTATATCAAAAAAACTCCCAAAAAACGAGACCCTAAACCAAATTTAAGTACTCACCAAACAAATACCGGTATTAACATCACATTCCTTCGAGTGTCCGTTGCACTGACACGGTACACAGAAGCCCGCGTGAGGTCCTGTACTGAGCCTGTAGTAGCCCTCCGCGCACTGTTCACAGGACAAGCCTCTATACGCTTTGGGACACTGACATTCTTCTACCGATGAGGCTCGCCTATCATCTGCGTAGTCGTCCACTCCCACGTCTAGTCTTACTGCCATTAACCTGTATTGTTATTATTTATTTACAATATAGAATTTTTTCTAAGTATAGAATAACATTTTAACCTATTTTCCACCGAATTCTGGCAGTATTGCATGTTAAGTCGCGAAACTCACCGCCACGATTTGCCAGAAGTTTTGTTCGTTACCAGAGGGAGGAAATTAAAATAATAGTTAAACTCCTTAAATAATTCAATTGATTATCTAGTCATGTCGTTATGATGAGGTTATTATTACATTTAAAAACTCTCCTTAGAATAGCGGTCAACAAACTCAACAATAGCTCTTTTAAATATATTTAAATAATTCTGCTATAAGCATATCAAAATCATTCGTTTTCCAAATTACATTTTTAAGAAAACATTATATTTTAAATAATTTACTAACAAATATAAGTACAAACCGTGTAGTAACAGCTTTATTCCAGTACGTAGCTCTAATATAAATACTAGTAACATTAACTAGAACATTCATAAACTGATCTCTAGTGACTGATGTACCATCCAAATTGGTGAATTCATCCTCACTCAGTCTAACGCTGTGTACCCAATCAACTAAAGATGGCGGTTGTTCTATACTGTTGTGCACTATAAAGTTGTTTGATCCGCCTATTATGACGTCAGCAGCGTCTATCGCTTCGCCGTCTTCTTGTGTTGTGTAGAAGAGCGAGTATGTAAGGTATCCACCGTAGGATGTTAGACGTTTACCTGATGAAAATTGTTAATTTATTATTTAAATTTTTATTTTTTTTTATTTTAGGTTCACGCTGTATCCCGCACATAGGGTAGGCAGGCAGGGAACCTGGGAATCTCGTGTTAAGACCCTCCATTTACATTAAGACACTTCCGTTCCAAATTTTCCAACGAATTCTGATGGCGCTGAATATTGAGTGGTGGAACCAAACGCTGATTAATCATTATATTCAATAATAATGCATTTTTTGAAGTGAATACTTCATTTTAAATATAATATAATAGCTCAATATAATTTTATTTTTAAGATGGAGTGTCCCATTTTAAAAGCTATTTGGTTCTGGTTTTTTATTACTGCGGAAAAATGATTATATTTTTTTTTTTTTTTTATTGTACAACGAGAAAATTATTTTTAACTATTCAATATAACAAATATAAATGATTGTTTTGACTGATATTTCTTTATGATGAAAAACTTACCGAGATAATAATCGGGAGCGCCAAAATACACAACCCTCTGTGTTCCATCGTCACTGGCTACATCGGCACCGATAACTGTTTCGTTCAGTACCGTAGGCGGTACCGGTATGGGGAAGATGTTTAATGTACGGTTAGACTCTATGTTTACCAAATACCAGTCTGTCATACCGTTTATCTGAAAACAATTAATAATTTCATTTTATGCTTTATAAGAGGTAAAGAGAAGAAGAAGAGAGAATTTCTCTCTCTTTTTTTTAAATAAAAATGTACAATAAAAGTTTTAAAGAAATAAAATCCGTAAATTAGTTTATTCTTGCAAACAAACATATTTGTTAACAATCTATATTTTTAACATTTTTTTTATGCTTTTTAAGAATATTTTTCTACCCTTAATGTGGAGGAATAACAAACTTAAAAAAATATTGTAATTTTTATAATAGTACAGATAATCCAGTATCTACGTATAACAATTTATATTAACTTACCATAGCCCAAGAAAGGTACGAACTAACACACTTAGTAGTTTTACCGAAGCAGAAGCATTTCGTACAACCGTCGGGATTGTCGGGTTGAAGGTTGAAGTATTCGTCTTTACACACGTCACAGGCCTGTGTTGTTTGTAAAAAGGGATAATCAGGTAATTTTGTAATAATATAATTATTTAATAATTTTCATTTAATTTCAAATTATATTTCTATACTATTTATTAAACATTATCCATTTCTTATTATATTAAGAGTATATAATTTTAAGAGTATATCAAAGGATAGTATAATCTCTTCGTGGTTTAACTTGAGTCAATATACATACATCGCTTTCAGTCTATAACACGTTTTAATTATACTTTATTTATTAAATTAATAATAAAAAATATATTAATAATTTAATAAACAATAAACTGAGGAAAAAAGTTGTAATAAGCTTATAAAACAAATTCGACGTAGCTTGACAAGAACGTATCGCATAGTGATCAGAGCGCTACCACTCGAGAAAATTAAATATTTATTTAAATTTATATTTTCATTTCTCCGCTCTGGTGTTGAGGCAAAGCGCGGCGTTGAGTTCCGCCACTCAGCACGCAATTGGGAACGGAGTGTCTTTACACTAGGTTCCCTCTGCTTACACTGCTGTGTGCGGGATACAGCGCAAGCCTGATAAAAAAAATGTCTTTAGCCTGGAAGAGAACACACACAAAAAACGTTATTTTAAAAAAATACTTCGCTTCTTATTTAAACGAGAAACCCACCTGTCCTTTAACATGTTTCTTGCAGTAGCACTGCGCCGTGTTCTGATCGCACACGTCGTCAGTGGTCCCCTGCAGGTCGCAAGTGCACTGGAGGCAGTCCGGGAACGCGTAGTGTCCAGGGACGCAGTGGTCGCACACGCGGCCTATCACGTTCTCTTTGCATCTGTTCAAGTATGAGTATAAAGTTATTTAAATGAAAACTTATTATTTTTTAAATATAATAAGCATTCATGCAGTTAGAGAATGAGTTTTGTAATAGAAATGAGAAAAAAATATTTTAGCAATTTTCAAACAAATTGGACAAATTACAGGGGTGGAAAAAAATGTACATAAATAGTATTACCTATATTAGTTCAAATTAAGATACTTTATGAAATTAAGATACTTTGTGTATGTATAAGCAAATTAAACTCTAATTTATATTCTATATAGAGATACTTACGCGCAATTTCCACTGTCAGCTTCACACTGCAGCTGATTACCGATAACTCCTAAAGGATTACAATTACAGTCGTCGCAACCTCGTTGTACGTCAAAGTTGAATGTGTATGGCTTGCAGCGATCACAGTCCTCCCCTTCTACGTTCTTCGGGCAGATGCATTGGCCTTTGGAAAATAAATAAAAAAGAAATAAGTCACTTTGGCAGTGTATGTTTTTGTAAATCTTCACATGTAGTGTGAATAGGCATTTTTTAAATAAGCGTGTGATATCATAGACCGCATCATAGCTTAAATTCATGTTTATTATTTATATTAAAAATAGTTTTGTATACAATTTAAAGCCTTTTTTCCTCATAAAAAAGGTATGTAATTCACCCAATTATCAAATACGTTCTGTGTTAAGTGGCGTGGTCTCGAATGTGGGTCGAACCCATAAAATATCGCATTAACAGTCAAAAACACAAAGCACAAGCGAACACAAATTCGCTCTTCGTTCAATTTTTTATACATTTTCCAAAAAATACATTGTAATACTATGTTATATTAGTTACTTTTGCTTACCATTTTCATCGCATATCGCCGTAGACGGACAGTGACAAGGCCTACAATTGGGGAATCCATAATAACCAGTCCTGCAAGCGCTGCAGGTCCTGCCAATAACATTTTCTTTGCAGGGACACTGCCCTCCGAATGTATTACATTCGAGTTCAGTTGATCCCATAAAATCGCAGAAACAGCTTAAGGCTCCACTGTTGTATTCGGCTGTTATTGAAAACATGGCATCGCGGCAGAACCCTGAGGGAACATATCGATAAAAATATTGATAGGATATTATGATTATATAAATTATTTATTATAACATATGATATATATGAGAATTAATAATTTAGTTGATAAGTTTTTTTACATACATTCATCCATATATTTGAACTACTTCAATATTTTCATTTTTTTAGAGGACAGCTTTGTCATAAGACTCGGTGAAATTTTCTTTTTCGTTGAAAAATATATTTTTTCACGCTTTAATCCGCAACTAGTAGGGAGATAACCTAGTGTCAAATGTCTCCATTCGAACGTGGCAAAACTCAACGCTGCGGTTTAACTTATCATAATCGGAAAATGAATATAAATTATTGCTGTGAGTGGAAATTAAACCATTGCGTTTACAGTCCAGTTTAAGTCCCACTGTACCAGGATAATTTTATAATTTGAAGTTGAAATATTTTACTATCAATTCGAAATAAAAAGCCTATATATATATTAAAAAAACTATTAGGTTACCAGTTTCGTTGGAGGCGATGTGGTAATGATTTGCAGCACATTTCTCAATGAATTCTCTTGTGTAGTCGATCATGTTTGCTTCTTTCAGTGCAGAGTCAATAAAGTCTTGCTTCTCTATAACAAGTACATAGTCCAGCCACACGCCTTTGCTTTTATCTCCCTAAAGTTACATTAAAAACGAAATACATTAATTTATAATAAGTATTTTAAAAAAAATATTAATACGAAATATTATTTACAATCACAAAAGGCGCGATCACTAAATGTCTTCCTTTTTTTTTGTTTAGGCATCGACTATTATTATACGTACTTTACTGTAATGCACATTATATTAATCTAGATAACCTACACACTACCTACATTAATTATACGTACATGTTTAGTGGCAGAACTTAACGTCACATTTCGTCACCAAAGTTTGGCATAAGTAAAAAAAGTAATTACAATTATTCCCCTGAATAGACATCGAACCTTAAGAGCAGCCTTAATAATTGGACACTACCCCACTGTGCCACATCGGCCCCAGATTTGTATCAGGTTATTTATTAATATTTTATTATTTAAGTTATATTTAGACTCTCACCTTAAACTCAATAGTAAAGTTTTCGTTGACTGCAAATTGTGTGTTTCCATCGGCTAGTCTTATGAGGGCCCTGCATCCGGAATTCGAAGGGCAATGTTCAACGGGCATGCTCGCTTCGTATTGCTGACCGTCGGCAGTCAAAATTATGTTTACGTTGCTTTCTGTAAATAAAATTAATTCAAAATATGGCAGAGAGAACCTAATCTGATACCGGAATATAGCGTGAAGCTGTAGTGTTAAGACTCTCCGTTCATGAGAACGATATGCTGTGTTGAGTATCGGAACTAAATGTCGATCTTTGTCTTCTCAAAACGAACGAGAAAATGGAAATAATTAATTAATGCTTCGGAGTGGGAATCGAACTCACAACGGTCGTGTTTATCGTGTGACGCTGTGCCGCTGCACTACAACGTCGATACAGCTAGTTATAATTGTTATTTCAACTTATTTATTACAGTTATTTAAGTACATTGATTGATAGATTTATATTTAACCATTTTGACAAAAAAACTAACAATGTTTTCTATTATTATATATGACATAGTATATTTTAAGTAGTGCTTTTAGTATTATTATTCTATTACATAGTATAGCATACATAAGTTACTTTGTGATTTTTTTTTTGCATTTAAACGTAAATACTTTATTTCGTAGTTATACAAAAATATAATAAACAAATACCTGGATGGTCTGGTTGATAATAATGTACGGCGAACTTGTAATCACCGGGGGTAGGAACCTTGGACTCTATTTTAACTGTTTCCGATTGAGGTTCAAGATATACTACGCTTGTAGCATTATCTAGAATTTCTGGTCTTAATTCACGATCGCCTCCTATCCCTGATTCTATTTCCACCTGAAAGTTTATATATTTCCATTAAATATAAATATTGTTTAGTGAAAAAGAATTACTATTATTATTTATTGTATATTTTTTCTTAGAAATTTGTTTTTAATCATAAAATAAAAGTGTTATATATTCGAGAAATATAATGTAAATAGTAAATACTAACTATTGGTGATTTTTTGTAAAATTATTCTTTAAAGTGAATGTTAAAAGTAAAAATGAAAATGTTAAAAAAAAACTAACTATTGCTATTGCCTAAAAATTTTAAATGTATTTCTCTTAAGTTATCATGTTTTGATCTTATACCTTTTTGGAATCAACTGCCGTAGAAAACACGGCAGGACTGCAGCGGCCATCTCTCCTCAAACAATAAGGCCTGGGTGTTATATAATCTAAATGCCATTCCGCTTCTGGAACTGCTATAATCGATTTAATTCCAGCAAGAGTCCCATTCTGTCCCTAAACGTTTAAAATCAAAAAATATGTATATAAAAAAAAATAAACGACAAACATTTTTTAAAAAAAATGACATACGTACGTTAATATAAATAACATTGTTAGCATCTTGGACATTAAAGAAATGTATTTTCGATATATCATCTACAATAACCTGCCTACAAGGCGCTGTATATGGACAATCGTTTAAATTACTGACAGCGTTTATCTCCGGACCATCGCCTGACTTAAATCTTATATTAACAGTGGCCCTTGGAGACAAATTGTAAACATCTGACGAATCACTGCTATATACAATATTTTGTAAAGCCGTTTTGTTTATTGGAGTCACATATTCGAGAACGAGCACGTAAGTCCCAGAAGGATCTATTTTCATGTTATATTGAAGCTCGTTTTGTTCACTATTTATTATTGGTATATCGTTTGGACCAGCGTTGAATTCTTTCAGTTGCTGAAAATAAGTGAAATTTGTTAATTATTTAATTAATATTTTTTTGGTTATATGTTTTAGCTGTATTTTTTTGCTTTTTTTATTATATAATATACCGCATATACATAGCAGGGTAGGCAAAGGGAACCTTATACCTCGCCCGATTTTCGAGACATTATGTGTTAGCGGTGGAACACAACGTCGCGCTTCGTTGTGTTACTAGATCGAGTAAATGAAAATAAAAATATAAATACATGGCTCCGAGCGGGAATTGAACCCACAAACGATGCTGTGCCGCTGCGCAACGACCGCCTCAACATCAGTCTGTCTTTTATATAAACAATCATTTGAGCAAATTTTGCAATGTAACTACAAGAGTGTTGTGTGTGACGAGGGTTGTATTTCAAATAATTTTATTTCCTTATCATATCAAAGAGCAAAGCGAACGAGTGACGAAGCGAAGTAAATATTTCAGAATATAAAGTAAGCTAAACTCACCTCCGGATCAGAGATATATTCGTTTACAGTTGAAACCATATCTCCTAAACTTGCTGTTGGTCGTCCATTGAGACTGGGATATGCGAAATGTCTACATAACTTCCTGTCACCAATAATACAAGGTTTGTCCACTAGTTTAGTTAGCACTGTTGCTTCGTAATAAGCTTCAGGTATAAGAACAAAGTAATCCTAGAATAATATGAATTTATTAATCTATTAATCGAATAATTTATATATTTATAGCAATATAAAGTATAGTGAAGATAATGGAATATATTTCTTGCTGAGTTCTTATAGTTTAGTTGGTCTTTTACATAATAAAAGACATTCGCTTGGACTTGTTTGCAACCTTTCGACTCTAAATACTTTCAAACCATCTAGGAATCCACTAACATATAAAAACTATTTTTTTCCAAATTCTTAGGTGATTTGGTTAAAGTTTATATTTATATATTTAGTTCCATTTTTTTTGGAAAGTCACACAGCAAATACAACAATTATATATAAAAATGTCTTACAATCATAACTTCCTTGGTGGTTTTGATGGTGACAGTCCAGTTGCCGGCGTTCATTACGAAAGGTGCAGGGCCATTTCCTTTTTCTACTAAAACAGTTATTAACTGTGGTTGTATTGTTGGTCTTAAGTACACGTTGAACCTAAAAAATATAGATTTTAAATAATTTATTAGCCTTCACGCTGTCTCCTGGCATTTGGCTGACATTTAACAATAAATTTAGACCGTAGAGTCAGCGTTTGAGTCGCTAGTTATTCGTATTATTATTTACCATTGTTTAGTTTCGAGGACACTTTCGGGTGTAATAATTATGTTGGCGGTAATGGGATCTCGAAGAGGATTCGCGTACTTCAACACCATACGGTACAAAGACGATTTAGCGATGTGCACCACGTTAATTACTTCATTCTGCAATTAAAGAAAAAAATATTAAAAACCTAATTTATTATTTTGATGCTTTTTTATACTAAGAATATAAAAAAAAGGTTTAGTTAAAAAAATTTCACGAAAACGATGGGAACAATTTTTTTAATATACTTCTACTATTTTTTAAATGCCGTGAAGCGTATGTCCTTAGCCTTTTAAAATTTAGTAATTATATCATTTTAAAATGTCCTCACATCATCTGAGAATTCGTTTCTTTTTCTTATACCAAGTCAGAAAGAATACCTAAGAATAAATTCTACTATCAATCATCAAAAATATTATCAATAATATAAAAAATAATAATAAAAAAAAATCACCTGCAGCAACGAGAAAACAACATAACCCTTCCACGAATAACCAGGGAATACATCTTCAGAGTTCCTATATCTGACGGGACCAGATTGCGTGAGACCTTCCTCCACTTCGTACTGGAACTGGTGTAAAGTTGGGAAGTAATGAGCTCTTATTGGTCGATCACACCGTCTTCCTTCTACGCGGGAGTGGCAACGACATTGACCAGTTGTCTTTTCGCAGTTATTGTCGATCGAACCACCGATGTCGCAGTCGCAAGCTAGAATTAATATGTATTTTTAATTATATTTATATGTGTATATTTATATTATGATATGAGTAATGGTAGCTCAAAAGTATAGGTCTTAATGCTGTATATGTCTACAAATACCATATAAAAACATAATGACAAATAAAAAAATCTTTAAAAAAAAAAATTTAGAGCTCATCTCTAACAAATCATCAAAAATATATGGTAAAATTGTAGTGTAAAAAAATATTGTTCAAATTAAACCATCGATAGCACAGACGCAGGTTAAAGAAAATAATGTATACTGTATTTATACTGGAATTATAGCTTAAAATGATTGCCTAAGCTTCTGGTACCTTAAATATAAGCTTAAGCTTAAGTTTTAGCTGCACTATAAGTTTATTGCAACTTAAATTGTACATATACTTTGCAAGCGCAAATAATTTAAAACATAATTAAAGCCAGAAGGCTAGACTTTGATTTCGATGGTAGTATCGCATGGGTCGAATGATGGTGGTCGGATGCTTGCTGGAGATCTTAATTTGAAAATCTGAACTATTTTACCATATATTCTAGATAAAAACTTTGTAAAAATGTAAATTCACTCTCGTCTCTCGTCTAATGAACTCGGATCAAAAATTTTATAAATTTCCAAACTACACACCAGTACATCCAAACAGATTCTGTGTTTCAATATTATAGAAGCCATCTTGACATTGATCGCACTGCCTGTCCCCAACGTTCAACTTGCAGGTACACTGTCCACTTCGAGTGTTACAAGCGCCGAGACCTCCGAGAGTACCCGCGACGTTACACTCACATTCTATATGTAAAGAAAATTAATTAATAAAATAAAAACAAATAAATCAGCTTCACGCTGTATCCCGCACACACCGCTCCTCAGTTTCCGCGGAATTCTAGAAGCATTGGCGGTACTCAACGCCAGGCTTTTTGCCTTGGTGCCAGAGCGAAGAAGTGAAAATATCTATTTAAATACAGAGGAAAATTAATATAATATACACAATAAAATTTAATAATTGAAAACACGCCACTAATAAAACATTATAAATATGTATTTTTTTACTCTAAAAAAAAGTCCCGCCTTGGTTCTTATCAGGTCTGAGGCAGTATCCTTAGTGAACCGGCGCCAAATTTTTTAACATTCACAACTGAAGGATGTAACTTCTTATTTAGATTAAAATTATTTCACGTTGATATTAATTACTTAAAAATTTGGTTTTAAATATATTAAGTTCATATTTATTTGTGTTTAAGTTTAAAATGCTATTTTTATTTTGTTGCTTTTACACTTATTATATTTTAAATCTAGTTATGATATTCTCTAGCATATTCCACTTTAACGAATTGACGCCGCACTTAAAGAATATTATATAAATATTCTGATAATTATTGTCCATGACAATATTTTTAATTTCAGAATCAGAGTAAGAATCGAACCAACAACAATGACATCAATATTTGCATTGCGATGACAAAAATAATTATATGATAAGATTATTAAACATCTCACTTTCACATCCAAGAGGATTGTATTCTTGTAAATTCCAGAACAAAGCTTTACAGTCGTTACAAATACGTCCTTGTACACGGTCCTTGCACTGACACAGCTCTCCTGCCGGCACTGATCCACACCCTATTTAAAAATAAAAAGAAATCAATTTAAGTTTAGTTAATAATAATATCAATGAATTAAATTAATAATTTACTTAGTTCAACAAAGTTTTTAAATTATAATTTCTAAAAAATGGTAGCAATAACTTTATTATTCATACTATACAGTCAAATCGACGGTCCTTGGGTAAAGTATCGAAAGTAAAAAAATCATGTATGTCTTTGCTTGCTCATTTGATCTACTAAGGAGTATAGTTTAAAGATTTTGTTTTTCAAAATTTCTAAATAAATATTAATTTATGCACTTTTTATAAATACGAAAGGCGAATTTTTGGCCGGTGGAAAAAACTACTTTTTAACGTTACACATTAGAAGTCCATGAATTGTATAGAAAGTTGCTTTAACAATAATACAAAAAGATATATCATCACTGAATTTACTTTTATATTAGAAAAAAAATAGAAGTAACGTGGAGAACGTTTTTATTTAAATAATTTTAAGCTTCATTCAAATCAAACTACTATATAAAAAAAATTTTAGACACTAAATAAAAGTATTTTACCAGCAAAAGACGCGATCACTCCTCTAGGATCACAATTACACTCCTCACATGCTGGATAGTTGTAGAACTGTTCTTTACATTTGTCGCATTTAACATCATCGAAGTTCGGCTTACAATGGCACTGACCGTTGTCGTCGCAAGTGGAACCGATTGTGCCGGATTCGTCGCAGTTGCAAGCTAAAAATGTTAAACATATATAATAATTAATAACTATTAATATATTGAACGTATTATATTATTTATATTTTAAAACAAGCTAACATGATAAGGTTATTTTATTTTTAAAATTATTATAATGATATGTAAAGAAAATCTTTACATTCATCACTCTTCAGTGGTTTTAGAGATATTTAAAAGGAATCTTTCTGTACATTCACGCTGCATCTTACATTTAGGAAGATACGTACAAAGAATTCAGTATTAAGACACTTGGTTTCCCATTTTCTGCCCAATTATCGAGACATTACGTGTCGAGTGGCAGAACTTAACGCCGCGCTCTGTTTATCAAAGCATGAACGTACGTGTGAGCGTATTGGCTGTAGATCATGATATCAGGTACTATACCACTGCGCCTTTAATGATTAAAAAAATATAGTTTACATACGTAAACATTCCGGGAACTTATAGTACCCTGGTGAACATTGGTCACATTGTTTTCCTCCGAAATTAACAAGGCAATTGCATTTCCCGTCAGCTGAACAACTGGTAGACGTTGATCCGGTGGATGAACAGTTGCAAGGCACGCATGACCTTTCACGCCCTTTGATTTCCATGTAATAGCTGCGGGAAAGAATTAAAGAATTAGATTTTAACATTTTTATTGTGTTACTATTTTTTTATAAGATTTCTAATATAAGTATTTGTTCTTTTCTGAATTAGTTTCACGCTTTATCCCGCATACAGCTGGGTAGGCAGAAGGAACATAGTGTTAAGACACTCCGTTCCCAACCAGAGCATGATTTCCTCAAGTGGATATCGAACCTAAAACCTGTCGCGTTTACAGCCATACGCTTGTGCCGCTGCGCTCCGACTGGTTTCAACTCTTTCGCTTTACAAAACGCGATAACTATAATAAATAAAAATATTTACCCTGAAATACATTGATCGCATCTGGCTCCACCGAAACCAGGTTTGCAAATACACTGCCCGGTGACGTCATCACAAATGTTGGGCTGGGTTCCACTTGTGTCACAATTACAATCTAAAATAAATATTTATTTTTTATGTAGAATTGCATTTTGTATAATTTTATACAATAGAATACTTTAGATGTATTATTTAGATTACTAAATAGAGATAACTAATAATATTAATATGCAGGAAATTTATTATTATATGATATGGTTAATTATTTTAATAATAAATAATTAAATCAAAATAAATTAGCTTCACGCTATATCCCGCACACAGCGGGTTAAGCAGAGAGAACCTAGTGTTCAGACACTTCGTTCCTCACTTTACGCCGAATTCTGGAGACATTGCACTTAACAAGTGGCGGAACTCAACGCTTTGCCTCGACACCAGACCGAAGAAATGGAAATATAAATTGAATCAAATTTTTCATCTCTTCGAATGGGGATCGAACCCACAACCACTCGATTTCACAGCCACACTTTGCGCTGGACTGGCCTCAAATATTGATTTTATATTAAAATAAAAACTTACGTTTGCACGTAGGGTAGTTGAAGTATCCGGCTTCACACTGATTACAGGTCCTGCCGCTATACTTGCTTTTACACGTGCAATTACCACTCGCTTTGTCGCATACTTGTGATACGGAACCAACGGAGTTGCATTCGCAGTCTGAGAATAATAATACAATAAAGTTTAATATGTAAATAAATCAGCTTCACGCTGTATCCCGCACACGTAAGGATAGACAGAGGGAACCTAGTGTTGAGACACTCCGTTTCTGCCGAATTAAGGAAACATTGTGTGTTGAGTGGCAGAACTCAACGCCGCGTTTTGGCTGGACACTAGAGCGAAGAAATGGAAATATAAATTTAAGTATATATTTCATCTCCTCGAGTGGGGATCGAACCCACAATAAATCGATTTTACAGTTACACTTTGCCTATGCTTAATATGGTTTGCCAAAATTACATTTTATTGAAACAAACAATTTGTAATATAGGAACACATTCTTGGTACTGCTGTAAAATAGCTGTTGAATAATTTCTAGACGCAAAATTGCAAAACTATATAACGTCTCGCTACTTAGGACAGGACAAAATAGATGAAGGGGTCGTAACGGGAATACCCCTTAAGATTAACACGCTAGGTTATCCTCTTTACTCAAATTATAGCAAGAAAGACAACATTTTTTAGAAAATGCGGAAATATTAATAATAATTAAATGTTGTTTTGAAAATAAATGAACTTACTTTTACATTCTGGTGAATAATATCCGTCTGCACATATCTCACAAGAGTTTCCAGCATAATTATATTTGCATGGACACTGTAAGAGATAAGACGTATGAGTCAAACACTCAGTTTTTTTTTATTCTTTAACGACTAACAATAAAATGTAATGCACAAAATTGTTAGTTGTTAAACAATAAGAAAAAAAAGTTTATTCATAAAATATCTTTATATTAAAAGCAACAATGGAAACAGAAAGAGATGAAGAAACGATTGTTGTGCATTTCTTGCGTACAGAGTTTGAAATATTCAGATTTTAAAATTGACATCATAAAATTAAACATCCTTAGCATTTAAGAAAGATTAGTCCTAGTTGAGGATTATACAAACATATTTTTGACATTAAGCAAGGATAATATTTAAATATATATATTATAAATTTTTGAATAAAAATTTACCATTCCATCAGTAGGTGTACAGTGTTGTCCCTCAGTTCCATTCAGGTTGCAAGTGCAAGGCTTGCAGTCCGGATAATCGAAGTATCCATAGGCGCAAGAGTCGCAGTTAGGCGGATTGAACTCTGGACGGCATTCACACCGGCCGGTCTCCTCTTCGCAGTTACCCGTTGAATAATGTAGATTGCAATTACAGGCTGTATCAAATAAAAGAAAATGGAAGAAATAATATTATTTATAATTGCAATAATAAATACACAATGCCTTAAAATTTTATTTCTTTTATCAAATTTACTTAATTTTCACAATATTTTATTTTATTTTATTTTTTTACTTATGAAATTATTGTAAAATTATGTTTCTACTTTAATATTTACAATATATTTAAAAAAAAATAGTTACAATTTCCCTCCATTACGCTCGACCACAGATTAAAACATATAGTTAGCGTTGCTTTAATAATGTCTCACGTCAGATGCGTCAAAATATTTTTCTTATATTTTTTTTATTTTAATATTTATATTTTTTCATTTGATACTATGCAGATGTTTTATTTATGATGATGATATATAAGAAAACAAAAACTTAATAACTTATTATTACTACTTAATATTATGAATTAATTAATTGACAAAAAAATATAATATTATTCAAATTAAATATAATATATTATTATTATAATACATTATTATTATAATATAATATTATTCAA
Organism: Heliconius hecalesia formosus; assembly: GCA_018249775.1. Lineage (NCBI taxonomy): Eukaryota > Metazoa > Arthropoda > Insecta > Lepidoptera > Nymphalidae > Heliconius > Heliconius hecalesia. The sequence continues at coordinate 17,594 of DWMY01000183.1, forward strand.
ATTGAGGCCAGTCGTGGCGCAGCGGCGCGAGGTGTGACTGTAAAACCGACTGGTTGAGGGTTCGATGGAGGAGATATAATATTTACTTAAATTTATGTTTCCATTTCTTTGCTCTGGTGTCGAGGTTAAGCGCGGCGTTGAGTTCTGCCACTCAACACGCAATGCCTCCCGAATTCGGCAGAAATTATGGAACGGAGTGTCTTTACACTAAGTTCCCTCTGCCTACACTGCTGTGTGCGGGATACAGCGTGAAGCTGATTTTTGAGTTAATTATTAAAATTGTACTTACGTTGGCATACATCAATCTCGTCCCAGCGCTTGCCGTAAGGCCTGTAGTAGGTCGGCGTGCATTTATTACAATTTATACCCTCAGTATTGTGTTGGCAGTTCTTACAAACACCACCGCCTTCGTACTTTCCATGTATGTCCAGAGATTGCTGTTTTTTGTCAACTTCGGCGTCGTATGTACATTCCGTTGTATGATTATGGCAGTTACAAGCTAAAACAAAGATTTTTTTAAATATGTTTTCTTAAATTAGTAAGTAAATATTTTAATTAATAGTTATTAAAAGAATATAATGATTTTATTAATAGATATTGTTGTTGTTACTACATACGCGTGCGTAAGGACTAATGCTACTAATATTATAAATGTGAAAATTTGTGAGTGAGAATTTAGATGAATTTTCACAGTAATATAGTCTATGCACTAAAATAACACACAGACCACAATTTGTGTAAAGATTTTGTATAATTTGGCTATAATATAATAACAAGCTTAAGCAGGCGTAGTCGGTTTAGGTTGTTAGTAAAAAATATTTAAAATCAACATACGTTCACAAGCAAATCGGTCCCAATTTTGCGATATCCTCCATTTCTTCTGCTCGAAGCCTGGACAGCAAGCGGCGCACTGAGGGCCGCAGGTGTTGTGCTGACATCGGCACACCAGTATGCTGGTGTCGCTCTCAGGGTCCGCCGGGTCGCAAGTGTCCGCGTGCCCGTTACACATGCACCGACCACCGATACTGATGTCTTTGATGCTGTAGAAGTACTGCGAAGATATTTAATATTACTCTAGTGTTAAAGCTTAAGATGCTTAGTTCTCAATTTTTTGTGGATTATTAAGTCGTTGCTTATAAAAGTAACTAAAATGTCCCTTAAATATGGAAATATATATTCAACACGGTCTAATTTCTTTGTGATAACGTACATATATACACATGTTTATATATAAACTAATAATACTTGATTACAAAATGTAAAAAAGTAGATTGTTTTTACTTACTCTTCTCGTTACTGTAGGATCCTGTCTCGCCACAGACATAAGATGTCCGAGTAAATTTTTGGTTCTCAAAAGTCTTAGCCTCACGTTGGTTGCACGTGTCCACTCTTGTAATACTGACGAATTAAAATATTTGTTTGCTGATGGTCGATAGTTTAATAAGGATATTGGTATCTACGAGAAAAATATATTTATTTTATTAATATCGACGGTTTTTATAGTACAGTTAATTGTGTTGTTTTCTTCAAAGTCAAGACTCCTTTTGTTCCTTATACTTTAGGTAATATAACAGGAGATACGTGAAAATTGTGCACAGTTTATAGGTTTTTTTTTTATTTTATATTAGAATTGTATAGAATTCATCGTAATATCAAGATATTACCAAATTTTTGGTTTAAAATTAAACAATTTTAAGCGGAGTAACCGCGTATATTCTAATATTCGAAAATACAAAACAATTTACAATAGTCCGTAGCCATAAATACTACTTTAAAGTAATATTGGGTAAATTAAAACGAATTTTCGAATACCAGAATATATGCTATTAATCCGGATAAAGTAGTTCATTTAAAATACCAAGATACATTTTTTTTTATTTAACATACAAAGAAACATAAGCAGTAAGTATTAAATAGAAACGTACTTCACCACCTTCCAGAGGGACAATCTTTGAATATTCTGTGCTGCATATAACAGAATCATCTTTGGTAATAGGTTGAAGACTTTCCTTGCCAAAGTATCTTTCACAATCCCTGTAAGCAATTAAAAAAACCTTTTTAATAAATCCTATTGTACAATTATTTAATCTCTTTTTATATTATATCTGAGGTCATCGTGGTGTCATTAGTGGTGTTATTTAGAAATGAAACAAAGAGAAATGTTTATGTTTGTTGCATAGGTGAATCCCCGACTAAAGTTTTCTCTCTGCGGTCGGTTTGCGTTTGTTTCTTAGTGAGCGATAACACTGTAAGTAGATAAGGGAGTCACATACGAGTACTTCTTAATAGTCCTTAAGAAGTTTATTAATGTTGTTTATAGAAAACGTTCCTAAATAATAATAACAACTTTTAAGGGCTTGTATCTACATAAAACTCTTATTAATTATATTAATTATTTAATTTATACAAAAAAGCATATTTTAATAAGGTATAAGCTTAAAAGTATTCAACTTACTGTGGCGAATCAGAGAAGTACTGCCACGGCTTAAATGATTTTCCGTAATCGGTAGATTTTTCTAGAGACCACAATCCGGGGCGAGGAGAGTTGCCCATCCGCACAAACACATAAGCCACGTGAAATTCCTAAAACAATATTATGAGTAAAAACAATAATATAATCTGGGATTATTTGCATATATAAGCAAATTGAATAGTTACGTTGAAAAATATATCTATATAATTTGGTCTTTAAGCCTAAGCCCTTAAGCCTTTTATAATGTCTTAAAAGCCTACATTTAAAGTACACTGTTCTAGTCCGCACATCGACACGCTATGTCTCCAGAATTTGTCGGAAAATGGGGAACGGATGTGTCTTGATCGGTTGTTTTAACACTAGGTCCCCAGATTACCCTCTGCATACCCTATGTGCGGGATACAGAATAAAGTTAAAGAATATATCAAATAAAGGAAATGAATCTACTTCACGCTGAATCCCACACACAGTAGTGTAGCCAGAGCAAATTTAGTGTTTCCACTGAATTCTGGAGGCATTGCGTGTTGAGGCGCGGAACTCAACGCCACACTTTGACTCGACATCAGACCGATAAATTGAAAATATAAATTGGGATAGAACCCACAATCAGTCGCGTTCACAGTTACGCTCGGTCCCCTGCGCCACGACTGGCCTCAAAAAATAAATTAAAAAAAAACATATATTATAAAGAAATTTCAGCCTAATTAGATGCGTGACCAGTGCGGACATCACGACCTCGCCCTTACGTCACAGTATGTCAAAATGTTTATTATCTATCGCTATCAACACCCACTCTGTCCTGTAAGCTCTTGATTCGGCGTAACTTCTAGTTCAATATAAATTTTAATTAGGACAATATTGTATCGATAAGAAAAAAAAATAGAATATAGTTTCTTAGAAAAACATGTACGATTAAATTATATTTTTTATTATTTTGTTATAATAATGAATTAGTAGTTGTAGTAGTAGTTTAGGCCACTCGTGGCGCAGCGGTAAATGTGACGGTAAAACCGACTGGTTTTGGGTTCGATCCCCACTCGAGGAGATGAAATATTTACTAAAATTTATATTTCCATTTCATCGCTCTGGTGTCGAGGCAAAACGCGGCGTTGAGTTCTGCCACTCAACACGAAATACCTCGGCAGAATGTGGGAAACGGAGTGTCTTAACACTAGGTTCCCTCTGAAGCTGATTTGATTTAGTAGTAGTAGTAATAGTTATAGGAAATTCTTTAAGTTTTACTAGAAAAGAGGCAAATCTGAGTAATTAAAGAGTGACTGGGACCTATGTGCCTACATAACATAACATATTGTGCACCAGGGACTATGAAATAATTGTTAATATTTTTATTAATATTAAATAGCTTAAGGATCTTATTTAAATCACAGATAAAAATAAATTACAGATTTTGAGTGTTCAAAATATTTCAATATTCGCAAAAGCACCTAATTATAGTATTATAATGCAAACTAATATTTATATTCGCAGCTCTTTTTGTTACTTTTTATATAATTTACATACATAAACCTTTATATATTATTTATTTCGCTTAGCCATTTATAATAATTTCCACATTTTTTTATAAAATTTGTTGCATATTTTATAAATAATATATAATTCAAAATCGCTTTCGCTGTAAATATCTATTCTAATTTATTGTATGCGGAAAACTTAGCAAGATTCGTAGTAACGTATGTTGTAATTTTATAAATATAATAACTTATCTGGATGCAAAAAAACAAATTTATTAGATATATACCTTTATTTATTTCAATTATCTGAATAACACATACTTAAACTTTAAACATAGAATATTTTAAATAATATTGTTATTGAGAATATTTACTATAGCACAATCAATGTATTCGCTTAGCACTCAAAATCTGTAATTCTTAAGTTTTTTTCTTATCTTTTAGAGAATCTCGATACTAAAATAATTTCGTCCTCCAGTGTAGTTCCATAGGCAGAGGTCGACGTACTTTCAGCAATAATGTCACTATTTCGGGAACCAGGATGAGGCAACGGTTAGGCGTTATGCGTATAAGTAAGTATTCGTGGCAGTATACGAGTATATACGCTGTGTTTAAGATGTAAAATGCGAAACTTCGTTTAATAAATAATGATTTCATTCTAAGTATTATATTCTATATTGTCATACATCAAAATATGAATAAGAATAGGCAAGACAAGGCAAGGCAAACCTATTTTAGTCTTTGTTTATGTCATCATTTTATTAGAATTGTGTCTTGTCATTTCAATGTTCAATAAAGCATGTGCACAGTAAGTGTATATGATGATGATTTGATAATATTTTATTTTTTATTCGTTTATAATTAAAATGTGTTTATATATTTTTTTCAGCTTCACGCTGTATCCCGCACACAGCAGAGTAGGCAGAGGAATGGAGGAGGAATCTAGTGTTAAGACACTCCGTTTCCCACTTTCTGACGAATTCTGGAGGCATTGCGTGTTGAGTGGCAGAACTCAACGCGCGCTTTGCCTCGACACCAAAACAAAGAAATGGAAATATACATTTGAATAAATATTTCATCTCCTCGAGTGGGGATCGAACCCACAACCAGTCGGTTTTACAGTCACACTTTTTACCCCTGCGCCACGACTGGCCTCAGTAATTTATTTTATTAATATGAAATGTTTCAAAGTAGGTATCAGTAGAGTGCAGAGAGGAACAATATTTCATTAGGATATAGTATTAGGATAGGATCTTTCTGTCTATACCTCGTTTTATTTATTTTTTTAAGTTCACGCTTTATTCATAGCAGGGTAGGGAACGGAGCGTTAAACGCTGCAGTCTCTACATACTCACTTCGCCTCTTCAACGTTCCTCAATCTCTTCATATATGCCTTACGGCGAGTTCTTATGCTTTTGACGTGCCCTCCCTCTATTATCATTGAAACTGTGCCTCTCTCAACAAATACACCATAAAGTATAAAATTTGTAAAAAAAAAACATCTTCTAATATTGGGAATAAACCGTATTATTACTATCGTATTATTATTATATTAATTTATAGAAAGATAGTAGTCCAAATTTTATTATAGTATTGATTTAGAACTAAAGTAAATATCTTATAATAAGATTTGTTATCTTGTTACGCTATGATAGCAAATATTCCTTTTCATTCCTTAGCGTGGAAGAAATCTAAATCTGATTTATTTTTTTTAATTTTGTTAATAATTATTGTAAGAAATTGTTATTAATCAAATTAATAGATACGAGTTTACTTAGATTAAAATAAGATGGGATGTAGAGATCTCAACAAGTAAATTTTTATAAGGGCAAAGTTTCAGTTCACTTAAGAAATTTTCCAAAATATTCTAAATTCTATTATATACGTTTCAATATTTTAATTTAATAAAAAAAAGTGTCGAATAATAGTACAATTATTAAAATAACGTATGTTACCTGTCCAAGATCGATGGTCAAGTTGACTTCATTGTACTTCATTCCTCTAGAAAGCGGCGGACTCTGCCACCACGTCTCCATTCCATCTACAGCATACTCAGGCGGGTGTTTCTTCGAGTCACTTTTGGCGTCGCAGAAATCACAAACCTGTATAAAAACAAATCAAATCAAATCAGCTTCACGCTGTATCACGGCACACAATAGGGTAGGCAGAGGGAACATAGTGATAAGACATTCCGTTTCAAACTTTCAGCCGAATTTTCGAGACTTTGTGTTAAGTGGCGGAACTCAACGCTGGACTTTTGCCTTAGTGCTAGAGCGAAGAAATGAAAATATTAAGAAATAATAATTCATTTCCTTGAGTGGTGATCGAACCCACAACCGTCGCGTTTTAGTCACTTCCTTGAGCCACTGGACCACAACGGCCTCAACAACAAGTACCTATTACTTATATTACTTTAACATTTTTAAGGTGTTATTCCATACGTTTCGTATGTGATATTGCACTATATACATTTATTTCACACTATTGTTCTCTTTGATTTCATACGCCGAGGCTTCGGGTTCGATTCCAACTTGAGGTAATATTAAGGCATATTGAAAAGATTTTTGTTCATCAATCAAACTGAATTTTGGAATAAAAAAATGATGGTACACAACAACGTATATTGTGTAATAATAAGTACTAACTTATTATCAAAACAGAGTTAGCGGTAAAATAAACCTACAGAATAAAAAAGCCTATATAAAAAAATATGTACATAGAGAACTCTACATAAATATTTGTTTATTATAACTATACATAATAAAAGTAATACAATTTGAAAGTTCTCAATGTTTATACAATATTACATCATCAAATAATCTGCAACTGCAAATGGTTCATTTGAAAACACCCAATAAATCCAAGCATTCATAAACTATTTCTTTTTTCTCAAAACATGCGAAGAGCATGTGCCGACAAAAACACATTCAATTTAGGTATCCATTGTGAGCGGCTTAAGAGAAACAAAAGAATGCTTTGCCTTCGGGATGCGCGGGCGCATTTGGCCACCACATGTCCATAAAAAAAATTACGAGACGAGCCGAGGCAAGTCGAAACTGAACGAGAGTTAGGCAAAATGGTCCTAAATTACAATTTCTGGAATTATTTGTTTCTACGGGAACGTAAGATCGGATTCCTTCATTCAAGTTGTACATGCCTCGTTCGCCAGGAAGCGGGAAAGTTATGAATGAATTAAAGGACAAAAGTTAAGGGTTTTATTCATAGATATGTTTTTAAGAGGATGTATGTCAATTTGATTATTTTATTTGAGAGAATCAATCGTTATAAATATCTATTTTATATCTATTTTAACATGTATTTTGTATATAAGTACTTCTTTAACTTCACATTTCATATCCAGCAGGCCAGAGATATAATAGTCTAAAGTAATTAACATTTTAGAAGTAAGAATTATTTTTCTTTATAAATAATCAATAGTTGCCACCCATTACTACGTAATACAAAGTAAAGTACATATGGGGTATATTTTGGGGCATTGACAGAGTGAGCATGTCCGTTTCGTGCGTCTCTGTATAAGCATAGCTATAATATTTATTAGAATTTGAACCAACGACCATCGTGCAGCCAAGCCAGAGCCAGCTGGCACGCAAAGAAAAACTCAGAATATATTTGCAAATAAATGAAAACACTTAACATGACCATGATTATGGAAAAAAGAATAATATTCATCAGAATACAATGTATAAAAATTGTAGTAGCAATTAAAAACGAACGGCTGTGTGTTAGATAAGAGAAGTCTAACGACCCATTCGGTATGCTTAAAATAATCATTGACCTCTGAACTCTATATCTAAGGAGACCATGAATGAGGTAGATTTCATTGAGCGAAGGCGGCAAATTTACTGTAAAGTTTTATATTTAATTTAGTTTAGTTAGTTAACTATATATTTTGTTTAGTTAAGACTATTTTTTAGCTTAACTAAACAAAATAAATAATTATAAAACTAAGTAAAGCTTTCTTGAGCTTTAAGTTAAGTTTGTGTGGATGTATTATAATGTTAATTGTTTTTATATTTTTTTGATGAAGGATAGAAATATTTTCGTATGAAAAATTGGTGGAACCGATGGACCGACGTGTTAGTTTTACAAAACTAATATGGTATCATATCAAAACTAACATGCCATGCAAAACGGATCAACAGAGCCACTGACGCATGATTTATTATATTGTTTTAAATTAATGTATATAATTATTATATCATTTTTAATTATATTATTACATTAGTTTAAATAAAAAAAATATTGGAATAAGTACATTTTTAGTAATTCAAAAGGAAGTTAATAAGATATTCAATATAATGAAATAAATAAAATGACAAGTAGTGCTTTCGGTAGAGACTCATGGGAGTAAGTTATCGCAGGATGGTACAACAGGACGCGCGATAAGGTATCGCGCCAAGTTTTATCTAATTTACAGTAGGCAGTGGTTAGATCGACGCCGAATATTTTTTGTATAGAACCAATTTTGATAAATTATAAATTTTATAACAAACTTTAAAAATTATTGCTTTAGAACTATTACTCAAAACACAATTTGTTAAATAGCAGGCTACTTCAAAATTTTACCTCATTTATTTTTTTCAAACCGGAGAATATAAAAAGTCTTGTAGCAAGTTTCATACATTTGTTATTAGAAATAATGGCGTAATGCTAGCTTTTTTGTTGGTTATCATATGACCTGAATTATCACAAGTTTAATGCGTGAATTTATAAATATATTTTAATAGATAGGTATATATATTGTTTTCATGTTACGCATGTGCTTACAAGTATCTATTAAATTAACTAATATATTTAAAAAAAGTGTATTGGTATTAAATAATATATTAAAACATTCATAATTTTCACAGTGTGTTGTAAATATAAGGATTAGTTTACCTAATGGTTATATATTTTTATATAAATCAACATAAATTGGACCGGTTTATTAATATTATTGGAAACAATCAAAATAAAAGATTAGCATAGCGCTTAGGTATGCTGATACATGCTAAGCGCAATAATATAAACAACGATGTGTGTGTCGTTCAAATAAATTTTTATTATACAATGTATTGAATTAAAAACAACACAAAATAGCTGTATTTTACAAAAGATACGTGAAAATGAAAAGTTCAAGCATTATATCAGTATAATTTAGACAATTTTAAGTTAACAAATGAAAACAAAAAGAAATTACCTGTCCTTGTATAACACGTTCGTCGTGGTCGGCGTTGGCGCCGGCCAATTTGCAGTATAACTCCGGGCTCTCATCTCCACATGTCGCCGTCGCAGTGATTTTCTTTCCAAGCGCAAGGTTAAAATACGGGGGTGTCAATATTTCTGCGTACGCGATGCTTGTAAAAACTAATATTAGCACGACAACGCGCGCCATGTTGCGCGTGCGCCGGCCCGTCGCAGAATGAAGTTGAATGTTGATATCACCCGCCGTCCACCGGGAAGGGTGGCTCAGATTATTATTTTAATCAGCTTAGAGAAAGATACACGCGCCGCGACCTGTTCAGCCTCAGCATCTGCATCGCTTTCATATAGAAGCTTTTTGTTTTTGTTGTGGAATTTTTGTATTTTTAGTAATTTTGTTGGTTGCAGGTTTTTTTTATATTGGACTAGACTTTTATATTGTTTAATAGGTTTAATAACATAAAGAAAAAGGTAGGATTTACAGAAATTATATAATAATTAAAAAATATAAAGAGTAAATTAATATCAATCATTCTCTCATCTCTATTGCAAAGCACACATCAAAATGAATAAAATTATTAATTATAAAATGGAAAGTAAACATATGTATGTATATATGATTTGATTGATATGCATATTATAGTCATATATTTTGATTGCGCTGTTACAATATTTTTCGTTGCACACACATACATGGTAGTGTGTGTAAAGTGATATGGCACGATTGAAAGGTGTCAACGACGCATGAGGACTAGAAATACATCCATCTTCTACATTATTAAGTAAATATTCTAATTTCGCAAAGCGCTCAGATGCAAAGCTTTTCCCTTCAATGGGATCGTAAGTACGGCATCCTCTCTCATTGTATTCGATACCTACGTCTAAAAATCTTTTAAAACATCCGCCTCGGTACCAAGGACCATAATAGATATTTTTAATTTTACGTACCTTCTTACTATGAATGCATTTTATCTTAAAATTGTCTTTTTTTAGTTTAAATCTTTGATCCTGCCCTTGAAATATATTATAGCAATCTGGTACAGGAAATTCGGTCACATTGAGACCACATAAGTAACACGATGATGTTATTGGTGCTCGAAGTAATTTTTTAATAAATGCAGGTAAAGTTGAGTTTAGTTCAATTGTATTATTTGTTGCTTTTGTAGTTTTCCTACATTTTTTAATCAATTTTCCTTTAGTCAACTTTGTAGTTGGTTTTGATTTTCTTCTGAAAATTGTATTTCTTATGGTAGTCATTCTAGTGTATTTTGATCTTCTTCTGAAATTTATCCAAGGATATGATGGTGTTCTAAATGAAGAACCTTTGATAGTGGATGAAGATCTAAGAGTGATTGCTTTTGTTGGTGACATTTTATCTGTTTAAAAACAATATTAATAAAATATCATTAAAGGTGCTAATTTAAAATAAAATGTATTAAAATTTTATATTGCTATATTAATATTATAAGCATAATAAACTTACTTAAAAAATTTAGAGGCATAGTGTACATGGGGAAGATTAAAAGTTTATTTTTTTGACTTCGTATAGTGGACATAGTGTTGGTAGGAAAAATTATAAGCTTAGTTTCTTCTCTTTTTTTAGTAGACATAGTGTTGGTGGGAAAAAATATAAGCCTAGTTTTTTCACTTCTTCTACTAGACATAGTGTTGGTAGGAAAAATAAAAAGTATAGATTTTTCACTTTGCGTAGTGGACATGGTGATGGAACGGAAAAATATAGAACTAGTTTCTTCACTTTGTGTAGTAGAAATTTCAGGGCTTAGATGAAACTTAATAGTTGGTCTAAATTTAAGAGAGCTCGTCAAACTCCAATGATTCCATAAATGTTTTAATTTTGCAGAAATATTTAGATTAAGTTGAGAAATTTCATTTTTCATCTCACTTTTGGTATCTAATTTGGCAATCGATTTAAAACTTATTGTATGCTTTTTTTTATCCGGTAAACCTAAAGTGGCATAGGTTTTAAGAAAAACTTTCTTTGTAACTATAGGATTAGTATTTGTAAATTCAAAATCGTATAAATCCTCAGTAAATGCGTCTGTACTTCTCCCTTGTGAAATATATTCATAGCGATTCTTAAAACGTGATAATAAAGAACCAAAAGATTCTTGGCTTAATAATATATAAAAAGAGACTACGCAACAAACAAGCTGTTTATATATAAATATAATTGTCATTTTATTTAATTATGACAGATAACTAGAATTGCCGTGACAAATATGCTTTTTTAAAATATATAGAAAATGTTTTAAGATATTAAATTTATTTTTGCAAAATTAAGATTTTATCTAATTAATCTAATATGTAAAATATAATACGTTCATTGAGTTCAATGAAGAATGTAAATATGCATTACGTATTTCATATATATTACGTATTTTAGTTAAACATATTTTAACAATAGACTAATGAAATGGTATGGTTAATTAAACTATTCTTATTTAAATATAAATATAAAATAGAAATATGCATATTTAATATGAATAGCCTTCTAAATGAACATTTTTTTTCGTTTTAACGATTCTATAAAGAGTATTGATATTTATATCCTGAATCTTCAACTTTCTTCTCTTTGGGATTTTTTTCATTAATGCTGTCCACACTGCCTTGTCTTTGTAATAGTTTTAAATCAGAGCAATTTTTATTTCTTTTTAAATTGCCTCTCTGTTTCTGTTCACTACTTTTTGATTCGATAGGTTTCTCTCGACGGCTTTCCTTTTCGTTATCAGTATTTATGCTTGCTTTACAATTCTTTGCGCGTTGTAAGAACTCATCGTCACTTTCAGTAGTACTGATAGTAATAACAGGTATTACAGATCCAATAGAGTCGTTATTTTTCGATAAGTTGCTAGATTCCGAGCTTTGCTTTTTTTGTTTAAACTTGTCACTGGACTCGTGTTTCTTTTGCGGCTTAGACGCATTTGCGACTTTTTCTTTTGTATTGCTTACTTTAAAATTTATATCTTCATTTCTGTTTTTTTCTAATCTATATATTAAAGAATCTTTCTCTTTGAAATCATCTCTTGTGACATGGTCTGAATGATTAAAGTTTTCTATTGTCTTAAATTCAACGCTGTTTTTCTTTTTGAGCTCTGAATTTTTAGCGATTGTAATATCTCCCATTTTTAAAATTTCTCTAGGCAAAGTTTCATGAAAACCAATGTCACTTTCTTTGTCAATACTATGTTTTTCTACAGTAACGTTAGAAATTTCCTCATTACATTTTTTGTCAAGAGCTAAACCAACTATCCTTGCAAATATTCCACCTGAAATCGATAATTACATAATTATATATGAAAATTGAAATAATATTACTTGAAATATATGAATTTATAATTCTGCGAGATTCTTTTTTTTAATACTAATATAAACTTACTTTTCTTTTTAATAGTTTTCTTTGATTCCTTATTGCTATCCACTACAGATTTGCGATCATCAGAGTCTATAGACTTAGTTAGTGGTAGGGATGGTAACGCCTTCTTCCATCTCGCAAATGGGGTGTTGTCTATAGATGATGATCCGGTACGTCTTCTTGTATCTGCTAATTGAAACATTTTACGTCGTTCTTCTGTTCTTTCACGCCTTAATTGTATCTATAAAAATATATATATATAATTAAATTTATATTGGTTATGCAAATACGATAAAAAGTAAAATAAAATATTTCAAATTATTGAATAATGTACCTTTAAATCATTATTTGCTTCTCTTAATGAATTTGTTAACGATATCAAATAATATATAATAAGAATTAGTAAGACCAGTAGAGGTATAACTATAGCTGGTGATGTTATATATTCAAGCGCAAAATTGAGACTTTTCGGTAATATTTTATAGATGTTACTTGTTAATATTTTATAAATTTTATCATATTCTGAAAATGGACCACAGTGCCAAGAAGGAGTAACCCACACAATAGTATAGCCAACTGGCAAAACACACAAAAATAGCATCGTTAAAAGTAATGCCAAATAAAAATTGTTACTTTTGGATACTCTAAAAACGACTTCATGTGGTACGTTACATGTTATAACTGCCCAAGAACGAAGATACATCATTATCATTAGCTTAAAAACGTTTAGAACTACGAGCCCTGGGGAAAAAAACATTCCCATCCAAACCATGCCTTGGTTGTTAATGAGATGTAGAATATTTTCAGCTATCTTAAAATCTCCGTATTCTGGAAATTTCTTTTCTAAATCCCAACACCAACATTTGTTCATGTACTTTACAAACAAAGCTCGAAAAAAATCTGTAAATAATGTCCCTAGTACGACGAACACCTGAAAATAGAAAACATATTTCTTAGCTAAAATTTGCAATAGCCTTGGTGTACAGAATTATTTTGAAATAACTTCACTACTTACTAAATCCATCATGGTGAGTTTAATCAATTCTTGGCCAAACATAGTTTCCCAACACAATTTTAATAGTTTCATTTTTGTTTCCTTACTTAAATTATACATCTTTCTATTGTTTACATCCATGTAGGCAATGTCAACTACAGAAGAATTAGTTTCATTTCTTTTCATATCTTCCAAATGGTCTCTAAATGGACTACATTGGGTAATATAACATTTTATGTCAATAATTTTACATTGAGACACATAGAATATTTTTGTAATATTTTTATTGCCACAGCTTATGGAACAATTAAATGATATGTCTGCACATGAAATTACTTCGTTAGTGGTACTTGATGAATCTGTAGTTGTAAATAAGTCTACATCGTCTACTGTGGAAGTTCCGTATTTAACAGAACTTGTATCTATAGCAAAATTTGAATAATTTGTACTTAAATATTTTAATTCGGTGGTTGGGATAAAATCTGTATTACTGTACGTCGTGTCAGCGTTAGTAGAATACTCAGTATTGACGGTTGATGATGTTATGTCAAAATTTGTAGAGCTAGTATCTTCTGTAGAATAATACATTGTATCTGCATTTGAAATAAATTCAGATAGATAACTGTCTTTTAAAGTAGTCATTTCATAGTAACTCGATAAAGTACTTGATTCTGTTTCGTCACCACTTCGTATTGACGACAATATTGGTTCATCTGTTGATTGAATTGTATATTCGTAATCTTTATAAGTTTCAGTTGAAGTTGAAGATAAATTTATATCAATGGAAGGCGAAGTGTCATAATTATCATAGAAATCTGGATCACCTATCTCAGATTCTTCATCATTAGAGTCCTCTGAGACTGAAATCATACTCAAATTTCTTATTCTTTCAATTTCTTTTAATAAGGCTTTTTCATCATTTTTAGAATCAATATTTACTTCTAATATATCATTAGCAATATTACGTAAGTTACGTCTACGTGAATTTGAGCTACCTTTATTGTCGTCATAACGTGCTATAAAATTTTGACTATTTATATTTTCGAAATTTTTTATAAGTGATGATAAGTCCGCCACTTGCTTATAAACAGCCGCATCACACGGTGAACAAGGTACCCTTGTCTCAAAACATGTCAATGGCAATGTTGCATCTAGAGGTTCACTCATGTTCATTGTAGGAATAATTGTTACGTTCATGTGTAAAGTTGGTTGCAATGATACTAAGTCTCTACTCATACCTTCGATCTTACTGAACATAGCAAAAATAAGAGAATATAAATTCAGTAGATTTAACAACATAATTCTGTAACACAAATTTAAAGCACTAGTTAAGAATTATTTTGGCACATTATATCGAATATATTTATATTAAAGGTCGCGTACCTAGCAAGTTGAAGTCTTAACTGTTTTCTTGGATGATAATCTTCTAACAGGCCAAGAAGTTCAAAAAATAATGGAAATGTAATAGATATCACTGTTACAACAATAGTTGTTTCGTTTTCTCTCCACCAACTTCTAACTTTAGGATTGTCATCTGATCGAGATACAACGGTTACAACGGCATAGGCTGACACAACAAGCAGAATGACAACACAGATATTTACCACAGCTCGTAGTGAAATGGTTCTCCAACTGCAGCAATAAAATGTATTTAATAATATAAAAGCTATCACACATTATTATTATGGACTGGTTTAATATTTGTTAGCAAATAAAATAACATACTTTCTTAGATTTCTCTTTTTCTCCGCTTCCTCTAGCAAAGCTTCTTTAAACCCTAAAATTACAGATGCGATTCGATTATGAGCTGTTTCGGCGTTACCAATCATGTAATCCCACCCAGTAAAAAGTTTCCAGGAAAATATGCATTCATCCTCCTTTTCAGACAACTTAGACATGCGAGAGTTTTCAGCCATTCTATAAACGTATATGTTATTGTTTTTTGAAAAGATTAATGCAAACATCTCAAATGGATTTAAATTTATAGCATTTTAGTATAACAGCTTAATATAGCTTACTTCCGCAATATGGCGACGAAACTATAAATATATACTATGAGGCCTGTCAGGAAATAAGCGAGTGGCATTCTGTATTCGGCGCGTTCTACATTGCTGTAGTAGCCATAAAATATTGGTGAGTATTTTAATGCCCCCTCGAACTCCCAAAGAGTCAAAAGATTCGTAGAATTTTGACGTTCTTCTTCAATTATTATTTTCCTTTCCCCGTCTTGCTTAGGATTTGCGGTCAAGCACTAAAATTGTTTCATAAGCAATAATAAATAATTAGATTTACATTATATCTAGTTGTATGCAATATGGATCCAGGACTTTTTTAAAATACAAAATACCTAAAATGAGTTTAGTGCTGGAGCCTGTTGTCTGTATAAATATTACAAATGCAAAGCATGTAAATAATTGTTAGCTTACCTCAGGAATGATGACAAAGACAAGAAGTATGAAACCGATAACTAAATTTACCCAAAATAGCCATCTTAGAAATGTAAAATATGAAGCCACGACGGAGCCGAAATGTGATTCGATTTCTTTAATTCTTAGTTCCCAAGGTATAAGAAGATTTGAAGTGTTTGCTGCTTCCCTTTTCAGTTGCTGCCATTTCTTCAAAGTATATTTTCGTTTTTAGTTATATATTAATAAATATTCAAATTAAAAAAAAAGTAATAGAGCCTTACTGTTGCAAATAGAATGTTGAATCTCGCATAAATGTCCTTCGTGCTTTTAGACTGGGCAAGTCTTTCTTGCAACTGTCCTTCGTGTCGCTTTATGTAGCCTTTTGCCTGAAAAAGATAATTAATTTTGTATTTCTAAAATTTAATGAAGCTATCCATATAAATGGAATATCTTACTTGATGAACGATTTTTAATTTTCTTCTCATTCCTAGCGGTTGTTGTTTTACTGAGCCTAGGACTTCTTTGTGTAGATGTATATTTTCAAAGATTTGTTCTTGAGTCACAACAGGTTGCTCGTCAATTGATATAGCTGTGCTATAATGTTTATTTAAAGCAATGATATATATTCTTAGTGTTATATTGTATAAAAGTATTACTTACTCCCCAGAGCTAGTGGTGAACACTGAGGAGCGTCGCCGGGGCCGCGTCTCATCAGGGAGAAAGGGGGATGATGGCCGCCTTGCTCTACCTTTGCGCGAGCGCCGTACGCTTGCCCGACGTTGACGAAGAACTGCGCTGAGGCTTGCAGAATAGTCTTCATCTTCGGATCCATCTTAATTAAGAAATTAGTATACATTTTAAATTCATCAGTAATGCAATAATTATAATTAATAATTAATTTTATGAGAGAAAATTCTAACATATTTTTCTAGATTGGAGGAAAAAAAAATAAGTGCTTAAGGCATCCTTGCCATAAGGTAACGAGATCGATAATAGAATTATGTATTTGATGAATTATTTTCTTTTTCTAGAGGTGTATTGATTTATTTAGTTGTAAGCATATTTAGAGGTTTGTCAATATCTAGGATGCCTTAATCGTGAACTCAAAAAAAAGCTATACCTCCTGTGGAAGGTGAGAATTTTACTTCGGTGTTAGGAGTCGTTTCGGATGGCATGTGGAAGAGATTTACTCCAGACGAGGTCATACTCCCAGGGTCTGCCCAAGTTACTGACAGACGATCCACTGACGGCTGGGGCGAGGACGGAGGTCTTTCATATGATGCCTATAAATAAAAAAG
This sequence comes from Heliconius hecalesia formosus, assembly GCA_018249775.1. NCBI lineage: Eukaryota > Metazoa > Arthropoda > Insecta > Lepidoptera > Nymphalidae > Heliconius > Heliconius hecalesia. The sequence continues at coordinate 34,814 of DWMY01000183.1, forward strand.
AAGATAAAGACATCATTTATAAAACAAAAAAATCAGCTTCACACTGTATCCCGAACATAGCAGGGTAGGCAGAGAGAACCTAGTGTTTAAGACACTCTGTTACGCACTTTCTGCCATATTCTGGAGGAAACGCGTGTTGAGTGGCAGAACTCAACGCCGCGCTTTGTCTCGCCACCAGAGCGAAGAAATGGAAATATAAATTTAAGTAAATATTTCATCTCCTCGAGTGGGAATCGAACCAACAACCAGTCGGTTTTACAGTCACACTTTGTGCCCCTGCGCCACGACTGGTCTCCATCAAGACATCATTTATATTATATTAAAATAAATAATTGTACCTCAATGTATATATTTTGTTTCCTGCTGTCACAAAATATTATGAATTTTTAATAATAAAAATACAATTTATAAGATTTTTACTCGATTTAAAGTAAATTTAATGTACGGACATAAATTGATATCAATGATATTTGAATATATTTTTCTTTTACCAATTAAGCACCTTCACTGCGAGAGTCCCACGATCGAACTGTTTCGTATCGGGAGCCGGTGGAAGGAGCTGGGGTCGCACACCAATTAATTAAACGATTTATAGCGTCGTTCTGGTGTTTTGCGTAGCGCCTTCGCCCAATAATATAGGCGAGTGCCACACTGTTATGTTAAATCTATTAACTTTTGAGTTTCCTATTTTTTTGTTATCTGTATAGGTATATGTATAATATTGACGAAGTAATCGTTATATTTTATCTCGATTTTAAAAAGTTTTGGTCGCTTTTAGGATTAATTATATATTTTCTTGTTTCACAAAAAAGAAAGATAACTAAAAATTACTTTAACAATAAATCTATATAAAATATTTAGAACTATATCTTTCTACAGTATTATAAAAATATTTATTGATACTGGTATAATAAAATATAAAGAACTGTTTATCGAAAATACTGCTATAGTAATAATATCTATAACTTGCGTCGTTAATTTTCGCCACCAACACGTGATATTTGGAAAACTGGACGGTGGAATACTGGGTTCCCCCTGTTTACCCTAATATGTGGGATACGGCTAAGCTATAAACAAATCTATAACTTTACTTCTATAATTATATTGTAACAATACCTTTTAAGATACAACATTTATAAATATGTCTAAGGCATTCCTCAAAGTAGAACACGCCTTGAGTGCCGTGACAGAGAACCGTCAGTCTTTTAACGCCAGTCTGACCACTAATTGTTGATTCAGATTAACTATTCATTCAGGGTTGATATCTTTAATATATTTGAAACAATTCTAAAAATTCATATTATAGTAAAACAATAAATAAAATCAAATCAGCTTCAGCACGAGGCATTGCGTGTTGAGTGGCAGAACTCAACGCCGGGCTTAACCTCGACACAAGAGCGAAGAAATGGAAATATAAATTTAAGTAAATAACAATAACAATAAATATAGGGTAATCAAATTTCGTTTTATTATATAAAATTAAAGTGACTCTACACGCCTCTACCAAAGAGATGCCTACAATAATTTTAGGTAAAACAGGTGTAAACAGTCGACAACGCCTTCGTTAATGGGTTAAAGTAAATCTATAGACAATTAAAATGGGCGATGGACTAAAAGCTATGGAAATCTGAACAAATTGGTAATTTGATACGCAACCCTGTAGCTCATTCCATTAACTAGCACCTCCCTAATCCCTCTTTTTATAGCACGACGTATAATAATTAAGAGGCGATTTTTCACGAACAAAAGGAAAATGTTATCTATAATGAATAATAAATAATTGGTAATATAAGTTTTTTTTTAGAATTTTTATATTAAAAATCATTTGATCTGTATTATTTATTAGAGAATAATTATTACAACGAATAACGTTTTAATCAAATTTGCGTAATTTTTCCGCGTTTCTTATTTGATTATATAAGTAGAAACTAAAAATTATCGTCGATACTGTAATATAAATATTATGTAATATACAGTGTATACAGTTTCCACTACACGATATGCTTATGTTTAAAATGTTTTTTTTTTTCCGAAAACTAGAGAACATTTCATGAATGTGTTACTCTGTACTATAGGTATGCTATAAAAAGAAACATTTTAATCAAAGGATGCGGATGATACGTCCTTATATTTTATTAATAAAAACCATTATAAATATATATTTTTTTAATTTTTTATTAGCCTTATGCCGCATATAATAGAGTAGGCAGAGAGAATATGGGAACCTAGTGTTAGCACACTCCTTTCTCCACTTTCCGCCGGACTCTGAATGCATTGCGTACTGTGTGGTGGAACTTAACCACGAAAAATATAAAACATTATAATTCTGAATATAAAAAAATGTGGCGTTGGCACTCAAAATGCAATGTCTCGAAAATTGGGCGGTGGGTTAAGAGTTCCGGCCCCTGCTATATGCGAGATAGAGTGTGGCGCTAGAAATGTAAATAAATATTGTTTACAGTAGTATCGATATAGTAGGTATTGATAAAAAAAGGTCGTAAAAAATATTCATTCACTATCATAATGCTTCACTCACTCTGTCAAATGATAGGATAAGAGTAAAAATAAATAAAAATCACAAAAAAGCGACCATATGACCAAAAAAATACTATTATATACACAAATATTTTTAAATTCTATTATGAAATATTTTTAAATTATAAATGTAGGGCCTTTTCTATTATAATATATTTTAAATTCTTTGACATTTATTAAAGAGCATTTCTCTCTGGTCACACATGTAAGTAGAAATGTAGGACATGCCAACATTCAATTAAACATTTTATTAGTATTAGTTAGTTGGTTCACACTTCTTTTGATCAATGTTATTGGTATACCACAAGACAATACTGGACCGTTAAACTAATGTATAGTTTATTAAACTGGACATTTTCCCTACATATTGCATATTGTTTACAGAGAGATAGAGAGAGTTAAGACACACCGCTTTCCAATCTATTTTTTTTAGTTATAAATAAAACTTAAATAGCTGGGAAACTTATGTTAAGACACTCCGTCCCCATTTAAAAAAAATCCGTTCCTCAATTTCTGCCAAATTATTAGGCATTGCGTTTTGAGTGGTAAAGCGTGGCGCTGTGATTTATGAAATCAGCGCCACGCTTTACCACAATACCAGAGCGAGAAAAGGGAAATTTTGAATATTTAATTTCATCGTGTGGTGTTTGTGTTCGAGAGGGACTAGAATTGTTTACAGTCGCGCACACTGTCCTCGACATCACTCTAATTTGATATGTAACATCGCAGCAGAAAAGGTACATCATTTTCTTCTCCAATTTAATCAAACCATCTCTGATATTATTCGGCCAGATCGGGGAAAATACATTTTAAATACAGATGGAGGGATTTCAAATATACGACCAACATGTGTATTATCGTTTTTTAAATTGTTTTTCAAGTGTATTGTAAACATACAACAAAAATAATTTTATATATGTATATACATACCTGAGGTGTCAGTTCTGACTTAGCATCAGCGCCTGAACGTTGCCGAGGGTCCAGCTTCAATATTCCCCTTTCCTTGGTCTTACAACAAAATATTAGCATTAGATACGGAGACCGTTGTGGCACAGTGACAAAGCATCTGACTATAAAGGGGGTTGTCATGGGGGGGGGGCATGTCATTGGGTTCAGTTAACACTCGGGCGAATTAATTATTTAATGACCTGGCTCTGATAATAAAATAAAATTCATAGGATAAAATTCATGCGTTCAATTCCGCCAGTCAACACGCAATATCTCTCGAAAAGGTACAAACATAATAATAAACATTGTAAGTGTCCTATATATATATATATATATATATATATATATATATATATATTATATATATATATATATATATATATATATATATATATATATATATATATATATATATATATATATATATATATATATATATATATA
>DWMY01000184.1:0-38391 GCA_018249775.1 Heliconius hecalesia formosus
TACGCTAATAATATATAATAAGGACCAGTCATGGGACAGGAACACAAAATGTCTGTAACGAGACAGATTGTGGGAGTTAAGTATAATAAAACAAAAATAAAAGTCAATATTCTTAAATTAAAATATAAAATTTAACATAATATAATAATAACACAAGGACGAAGATACTTAAGAAACTTAAAAGAAAACAAAACAAGTCCAAAAGTTTTATTTAATTCAAAATAAAACTAAAAAATTACACCATTTTTATAGTTTCCTAGCAATAGACTGGGTGATATTATAATATATAAAAATATGTAAATATTTATGTTAATCTTTTACAACTTAAATGATCGTTAAAGTCGATATAAGTGAAGAGGGTGTTTGCTATATTAAAAAATATATATTACATGTCTAACTAAAATTGTTAAACATATCGTAAATTCAACTAATATTATGTAATAATTTAATTAAGAAACGTATAAAATAAAATGGTTTTTTTTTATCACGCGGGTTAACAAAGGTAATTGGTTGACTTCCTTTAGATGTCATATTCTATAGTACGTCCTTTTTATAGGCTATAAAATAGACAGCTATAATAATAATTATAAATATTATTTGTATTGCAGACGAGCCCGGCATGTTCATCGGTCTGATAGCGCAGGGCAACGCGGCCCGCGAGTTCTACGGATACGTCAACAAGGTAGGAATACGAATAACTAACTCTATATGGTAAAGACATATTTATATTATGAATTAGTGACAAATATCCCAAGTGTGCGACTGTACCGCGACGGTTGTGGGTTTGATTCCCTTTCAGGGGATGAATTATTATTTATTATTTGCACGTAATTGAGTTCCGCCACTCAATACACAATGCATTGAAAATTCAATTCCTATTAACACTAGGTTAGGTGTAAGTATATATGTTTGTATGGATGTATGTATGTATATGATAATATTTTTAACAATATCTGTCTTTCTAATCTATTCTAATGAATTACCTATATAATTGCCGATTACTTATATTAAGTTAACAATAATTTTTCATGCAATTTTATTCTATAAAGTGGACAATTAACATTTTTTATCGCGTACTTTTTTATGGTAATTGCAATGTATTTATTGTTTTTAACTTGAAATTACAGACATGTAGGTATATCTGTGCTGTAAGTTCATAAAGCTCGACATTAAATTATACTAGTCATTGTGTTTTTTTCTTAAATTAGCTTTACGCCATACTTCGTTTTTTTTACTTTACCTTAAGTGTTGATTCTTCACCAAATTACGCTCTTCTTCAGTAAGATATTACTGAAAACACGAAATTCTGTCGAATTGCCATCAAACCCACAATCGTCATGTGGATAATTAGATGTTTTCCAACTTTACGAGTTTTGACAATAGGGATAATATTTACTTGGTCAATCAACGCCGCGCTTTGTTTTGTTGAGCGCACGCGAAAGACCGAGAAAGTGAAAAAAATTCCTTTCCCTGAATTGGAGTCGACCCCCAACCGTCGCGTTTATAGTCGGACGCTCTCTCACTGCGCCACGAGGGCCTCACGATAGACAATATTTGAATAATACTTAGTCTACATTTTACTTTTAATAGACTATTTAATTGAAATGATATGACTATTTAATTGCTTCCAGAACGACAGCAACAAAAAGATAGTACGCGATGTCTTCCGTAAAGGCGACGTGGCGTTCGTGAGTGGCGACATCCTGGTGGCGGACGAGCTCGGCTACCTGTACTTCCGGGACCGCACCGGGGACACCTACAAGTGGAAGGGGGAGAACGTGGCCACTGCTGAAGTGGAGGATGCGGTTAAAGCAGCACTCGAACAACGAGATTGTGTTGTTTATGGCGTGTCGGTGAGTGGTGCTACATTTTTTTGTGCCCGAATTGTAGATATGTTCTGTTAAGTGGTTTAATTTATCGGGCTTTATTGTACTAGCGTAGTCAAGAATTAAAAATAGTTTAACATAAAATAATTTCTTCGTGTGGAGATCGACCACTAAACCATGCGGACTTCAATTATGTGTTACTATATTATACACATAGCAATACGTAATTTGAAAGGTATTTGAAAGAAATGAAGAAAGCTCATTCATTAGAACAAGTGCATGAAGTGGAATATTTGGAAAGTATATTTAGTAGAAATGGAAGATACGTAATGAATGTTGAAAGGCGTATTGCTGCCGGTAAGAGAGTTAACGATAGCTGCATTGATGAGACGGCCAAACGTCAGCACTGCTGCAAGTTGCTGATACTGATGCTGTTATATAGCAACCAAACGTGTGTATTACAGGAAGTAAATGAAAACAGATGAAATCTTATTATTATATTAAATACATAATAGATCTTAAAATTTTAACTTTTTATTTTATTTCATTTTAAAATATAATATTAAATACAATATGAGAATAAATTTAACAAGTGTGCGCACAAATCAGTTGTAAGTTTTTGGTTTTCTTGTTGATGACCTTCAATTAGAATTAATTAGAATTAATATTTTACGTATTTTTCTAGTAAAAATATTTATCCATAAATAACTATTCATACACTAAACATTATTTTGGTAAATAAAAGGTTGCCAAAAGTGTTTTAGCAGGCTTATTATAAATTGAGCAAAAATACAGTTAAAACACCATATTAAAGGGGAGTAGATGTCCTTGCAATTGGGATTCAACTGGAGATAGATTAAAATAGCTTAAAAAACTAGTTTCTTTTTCCAGAAATAACACTAGATTGTAGTCTAAAGAAATGTAAAAAAACTAATTGTTCTACTATTAAAATAACAATTATATGAGAATCAATACTTACTAGTAATATTACAATGATCTGGATTTGAACCATTTTATATGTTTTTTTTCTTTATTGTCTACTGATTTCAATTGATAGCTGTAATGCTGCTTTTGCTTTATACCAGAGATCCTCTTAACTTTAATGTTCCAAAAAAGTTCAATAAAACATAATTATTTAACATAAAATATGTTGGCGTGTAGCCGTATTGCCAGTGTAAACACTTGGTGTAACTTCTAATCGATAATAATTACCCTTATTTATTTTAATAAGTTGTAAACAAGTGCATCGCATATCTAATTTTTGCATAAAAGAGCAAGCACTCGGCGATTCGTGGCAAAAGGTGGAGAGCGCCTTTTCTAGCAGCCAAGATAGGTTCGCTGGCGCTCTTCGTAGACGACATCGCGGTCCTGACGAAGTCCTTGAATCCCAAACATGCAGCCATCAAACTCCAAAGGACTACCCAACTACTGCCACACTAGCTGGCGGATTGGAGGCTGTAGTTTAATGTGGCGAAGACCCAAGCCATAGATAGTGTTTGAACAGAACATTCCTCCTCCGCTGGTCTTACAAGGAGCACAGATCGGTCCAGACAAGCTACCCGAAAGTGTACGTTATGATAATAAGATTTCCATTCCTTGTTACTTTAAAATAGGAGTTCCACAAGAAGGAATGTTGTTTCCTTTGCTGTTTTCAATATTTATTAACACCTTAACCAATTTACTTATTTTAGCTTTTCGTCTATACGCTAATGATCTGCAAATATATGTATCATCGCCTATTGAAGCCGTCTCAGAAGCTATGGAACGGATTAATTGTAATCTCCATACAATATTTTTATGCACCAAATCGCACTTGAATTTAAGCACAAGTAAATCTCGGTATATTATAATTGGTAGTCAAACTCAACTACTACCCTCTTTTTCCTAAAATTGACTATGCTGACATTAGTTACCTTGACGTATCACAAGAACATCTAACTAAAAAAGCTTAATAAGCGTCTATAAAATCTCTGCATCAGATATATAGGAAGGTCACGTAAAAAGCATGAGAACCCCCCGAAGGGCATATAACATATGAAGAGGTTGTGAATAATATATCAAAATAATAATATAAATAATAGTGAGTGGTGATAGAAACCGACGGTCAGAGAGTTAAAATCTTGGCACCGTTTCCTATCTACCCCGTAGTCGGTGGAGAGGAGATATGACTGACTGACGGCATTCTTGGAAGAGCCGTTGAAACGATAGAGACAAAGTCCTTGCAAAACACATCTACGTGTCCTTATTCAACTCCGAAAGGCTGATGATGGCTGATAGCTGGGTATTCGTGACGTCAGCGATACTAACGTCATGCTTTTTAAAAACATCTGTGGGGAGCCTTCTTCGACAAATATTAACAAATAATACATTTAAGTTTAAAATAACAAAGAAAAAACTGTAGTTATGATCGTGTAGATTTTAAGACTCTACTGAAGTTTAATAACTTATATTTATATAATAAAATCAATTATTATGGGGGCATTTAACAATGTGACAGATCCCAAAATAATTATTTTTTTAATGTAAATATATATTTTTTTAATAAAAATAGTTATTTTAATGTAAATATTTTTGCAACAAAATTGTTTTATTGAATTAGCTGAAATTTAAATTTCCAATGTATGCATAGAACGCTTAACCTTGTTCCCCAGATCCCGCAGACGGAGGGGCGCGCGGGCATGGCGGCGGTGGCGCTGGGCGCCGCGGGCGCCGGCGCGGCGGCCGACGCGCGCCTCCTGGCCGCGGCGCTCGACCGCGCGCTGCCGTCCTACGCGCGACCGCTGTTCCTGAGATTTACGCAAGATATTGAGATTACTAGTTCGTATTGTTTTGTTATTTTTTATTAGAAGAAGCATAGTGTAAAGATACTCCGTTCCCTATGTACCGTCTATTTTTCGTAACGCATTCCGATTTTACAGTCACACTGTGCCCCTGCGCCACGACTGGCCTCGTCCTTTTCATGTAATGATATTAGTCATTCAAATTTTAATTTTTAAATTAAAATTCCTTTATGCTAAAGTAATCAATGTATATAGAATATTAATAACAATATAATCTATATCTATATATATATAAAAGGACATGTACTGACTGACTGAGGTAAGACGCACGCACAGCCGTAACCGCTGTGCGTAGAAGCGTGAAAGTTGAATTTTGTTTATTTTTATAATCTAAACATCCACTTAGAAGGGATTTTGAAAAATTTTAACCTTAAAGGCATGAAATATGGGTTGAAAGTTTATATGGATTTTTTTTTAAATCTGCACCGATTTTAATAAAATTTGAAATGCAGGCTTAAAAATATTTCAATGAACACGTGTTTCATGGTTTTTTAGAATTCACCCCCTAAGGGTTCATATAAGGGGTTGAAAGTTTATATGGAAAAATCGCCACCGATTTTTATAAAAATTCAAATTCAGACTTAAAAATATTTTATTGGACACGTGTTTCGTGGTTTTTTAGAATTCACCCCTAAGGGTGCAAATAAGCGGGCGAAGCCGCGCGCGCCCTTTAGTTACTTATAAACTTGTCTTTAAATTTCAGGTACATTTAAACTGAAAAAGATTAAATATCAAAAGGAAGGTTTCGACCCCGATGTCATCAAGGACCCATTATTCTTCCGCTCGGGAGCGGACTTCGTACCCCTCACTACTGAACTCTTCAACGACATCTGCAATGGGCGCATTAAACTGTAGACTTGTTTAGCTTGCTAACATCGGGTTATTAAAGCAAAAATATATTTAAAAAATAATGAACATTTTATTTTCTTCTTGAAATTTCAATAGTGACATGGTTGTAATAATTGTACAATGATAAATCACAGATTTTACATACTCATGTAAATATCTATGTGAGTGACAACAATATTGTTTTATCTCTTAACCCGATGTCTATTAAAAATGTAAAAAATTTAGACAGGTGTTTAGGAAACGTTTGAAACAAATCTTTAAAGATTATGGGTTCATTTGTTAATCACATTTTTTTGCACTTTACGGTGTAAATATTGTTCGGGGTTAGTTTTAGTTTTTATTTGGGAAACATAAAAACATAATAATATAAAATAATAAATTAATTGGTATATATGTAGATAAATTTATTTCTACCGAATTATTTTGTTCATTTGCAAGATTAATGTTATATATTATTAGTCTTTCATTTACATATATATTGTAATTTGTAATTTCAATTTTGTGTCTATATTTTAGCCAAATTCAGTAAAGTAATATGTACATTTTCCTACAAAACAAAGCGTGTCATTCTAAAATAATACAATTAGATTGATGATGATTGATAAATTGAGCAATATCGAATTGGGGTCAATATAACAAAACAAAATAAAACATTTGTGACCACAAATGAAAAAAAAAATATGTAAAAAAAGAAATTTATTAAATATATATATTTAAGTAAGCTTTTTAATATTGTGCTGTGATGAGTTTGCGAACGTTTGAAATTATAATATCTTTAATTCTTATAGTTTTTTTTTATATTGCAATTTTTTTATAATTAACTTGTTGACAATATATACTAGAATGAGTCAATTGGGTACATCGTCATATCATCGTTTTGTTTTAAGTCGTAACGACATTTTTACGTAAATTCTTAGTCAATGATATTATTGATCGTCATCTCAATTACCTTTTTTATATAGGAAAATATGATATAAATGAGATCTCAACTATTTAGACACTAATATAGGCAGTTTTGTATTTGATGTTCTCTCAATATCTCAAAATGTAAAATTCTTACAAATACAAAGCTCGAGTCCGTCAATAGCGCGGGTGATGGGGGATGAATCTGTACTATAGATGTAATAAATTTCAACTTGAAGCAATAACTTGTCACTTTTAGGTTAAAACTGAATAGCACCCGTAGAATGAACAAGTAGACATTCCGCATTATATATTTCTAGTGTTCCTATTTTATTTTGGCAACAGTTACACGAGAAGACTTTCTCCAATGCTGTATTAAGTTCATTTGTTTTTAAATACTAAAAGGCAGCGTTTAAATATATTTTATTTAACAACCGATCGATTAATTATTTCAGTTCAAAACTAGTTAGATAATTCTAATAGACCAACTTAAATCGTGAGGATCTCTTCTTGTGTCATTGAAGCTTTAGTCTATTTTCACTCTACAATTTCAATATCGTTGGTATTTGGATATATTACCCATATTATGAATAATAACTTTACGTGCCTTGCTGCAAGGACCGCATAGTAGGACTATACTGACTGCTCCGGGGAAATATTATAAGTTGTAAATAAAAATATACAAAATCTATATTTTTTTATTTGTTATTCCTTCCTCTCCCTGCTTATGTTAAAAAAGAACCTTTAGTACAGCTTTTGCTAGGTAATCTACCCTACATTTTGACAATTCTTCCATTTCAAATATAAAATCAATTTATGTAGGATTATGAGTTACTGTTTATATGTCTGTTTTATTTACTGCAAAGTGTTATATAATAAAACAGTGTTTTGTATATAAAACAAAAATATAATTTTATAACGATGAAATCCATAAATTTAAATCATAATTATAATTAACTAATAAGTTCTATAGACATCCATCAACCCATAGATATTTTTTTTAATTAAATGAATTAATTTTTACCTAAAAGAACTACTTTAAACTTCATTAATCGTGATAATATAGTATAAGTTCTTTTTTATTTGTTTACCTTTTCCCTCAAGGCTTCGTGAATAGAGAATAGGTTATATTATTATGAATTGACTTATTAAAAATTAACATGAATTGTTAACATGAATGCATAGAAAAATAGGATCTTTATACTTACATATAAAAGAAAACAACAAGTAGTTTTAAAAATATAATTTTATTAAATAATAGACAGGTGCCATTTAAATCAGCTATAATATAATATTCACTAATACTGTGGAAATAAAACAAATATCTTCTCGAGATATTGCTGCCTACGACTAGATTTAAATTAAGATCTTTTTTTAGAGAATAAATTAAAGTTTACAATTTTTCATGAAAAGTTTCAGATCAAAACTCTGCGTAACTCTCCTTAATCGACATCCTTCTGTCATTAAATAATTAGTAAATATGTACTTTTTGAATATGTCAAATAGATTTTAGTATTTACAATTCTATTAAGATGTGTATTTACTTTAACAAGCATTGCTTCCCAACCTTCACGTGAGGCAGTGTTTGCTTTGAGATTATTTATAACATCGGTATTAAATACTAATGATAATTTTTCCAATACATAATACTGTGTCCTACAAAAGCTGTATTCTAATTTACTCAAATTATTATTTATTCATCTAATATCTTATTCTACCGAAGTTTATTCAGTTTTATCCACTAACATAATTTACGTTCGAAATCCTTAAAATTATACCTCTGTACATTTTTGACTAGCAACTATTAAGGCAACATTTAAACATATTGTGTATAATACTACTTTTATAAACGGGTTTTACTAAAACCTTTTTTTCAATATAAAGGTAAAAATCTTAATTATGTATTATAAAATAAGAAAAATACATATTTTTTTATATATAGTACTTATTATTACATTTAAACAATCAAAGGAATGTAAACATAGGCTTATATTAATATTACAAAAAAAAATGTAAATAACTTTGCAACTGTATTTCTATAAAATATTATGCTATTAAAGAAATAACAAACATAAAATTTAAACATAAACAATAAAATAAATACATGTAGTTTACAATACATGCTTTATTATACATTATGGTATTTTCAAATCTCTTATATTATAACTTATATAGCATAAAGTATACTAAAATTAAATGAAATTTATATTATTGCACGATTTTGACTTTTTCTCTTTAATACTTCGCTATTATACTGCTCAATAATAACTGAAGAATTACTTAATAAATTATTTTTATAAAGCCACGCTTTAAATAGTTTTTATTGTAATTGTTATATATATACTATATTTATATATATTTATATTTATGTGTTACATTCTGTAAAAAATCAAAGATTGGAACATTTGTCTTTCTTGCATCATTAAGAAGGGACAACTATTTTGTTTCAAATTGATAACTAAATAATAAAATATAATCCAGCTTTTATTGGCCATTTGTTTTTAACTTTGCAGTAAGTCCCTTCCGTATATAACGAATTTTTAAATCCAAACATATGTCTTCAATTAAACATAATAATTCTTTTTAATTTTGCACAATACAGTATCTCAACTTTTGCATAAAAATAACAACTATCAAATTCAACCAAACTTCTAACCCGATATCATTAACAATATCATTCAAGCTGCAACCAATCACTGTCATTAAGTATTAAGAGACGGGAACGAGGCCGCGAGTCCGGAGCGCGACGCTCTCAATGGCCACAACTTAATCATTACACTATAACCAAGTTTAGACGACGAGAACTCGGTGATGTTCGTAAAATATAACGTCACTGTAATCAAGTATTTAACATCGGGTTAAGGGCCACAACTCAACTAGATAACGTTAAACAAGTGTTAAGTGATGGGAACCAGGCGATATTCGAGCGGAAAAATGGCCTCGACGGCCATAAGGTCAATTATATAAGCAAGTACAGATGAATGGTATCAAGTATTAAACGTTAGGTTAAGGGCCACAACTTACCTTAGTGTTAAGCGATGGGAACTATTCGTTCGGGATGATGGTCTCAGTGGTCATAACGTGATTATATTATTGTCGTCAGATAACGGATTAGAGTAAGTGTTAAGCAAAGAATCAATTTTAAACAACCAGACCACTGTAATCGATTATGAGCGGTTTGTCAACGGCTACAACTGAACCAGATCAGATAATCGAGAAGTAAGCGACGAAAACCAGGCGATATTCGAGCGCGACGATATCAGTGTAATCACACAAGCAAGTACAGACTGAGAGGAGCACGCCTCAAGTATAATCAGGTGTTGAGCGAGGGGAACCAGGCGGCGAGGCCGGAGCGCGCGGGCAGCGCGGCGCGCAGCAGCGCCTCCTCGTGCGCGGAGAGGCGCAGCAGCGCGGACAGCGCGCGCGTGAGCTGGCGCGCCTCCAGCTCGCGCGCCGTCAGGAACCGCAGCACCACGTGCTTCAGGTACCTGCGGGGGCACCTGCACTCTACTTAACTGTTCCCTTCATAACTAACATCTTACAAATAATTACTATTTTCAACAGTATTAGACTTGGAATATTTTTTTAATTTATTTTTATTTTTTTTATTTTTTTAAATAAAAAAAAATATACTTTATTTTTTTTACATTTTTTTAAAGTGTTATTCCACACTTAGTAAAAAACTACTTATTTAGAAAACGTATAAAAATTGATGTGAACGTATGGCTTAATGGTCAGAGCGCCTGGTCAATTTCCAAAAGGCGCGGGTTCGAGTCCCGCTGCGTTCAATTTTTTATACGTTTTCTAAATTAGTATAATACTTTATTTTTTTTATTTGACCCAGAAAAAAGATTTATTATTGAAACTTATTATTTATTATTAAAATACCGAAAGAATATCGGCCATAATGCAACGTTATGCAACATATAAACAAGAAAACCTCATCTGAATGTATCTTATGATTTAGGCCTTTTTAAATACTTATTAATTTGTATGCTACATGCATATGCATTTTCTATATAATTAGATGTTCTATTTAAAAGTAAACAACACGATAACTTCGTTTTACCGACTATCTTGATATATAACCTAAAAAAATATTACTAAACTAACTATACGTTATGCAATGACAATATTTACTATATTTATATATATGTAAACTACTTGAAAACATGTTTTTAATTTAGGCTTTGCAAGATTCTTTATTTAATAATGTCAACTGTTTAATTACAATTTGTATGACGTCAGAAATTAGTCAATATTTAGACTAACATGGCGGACACCGTTTTTAATTATAAATTATATTTTCGATTTTTTAGATGATACAAAATATAGTTTTTTTTTTGTATAAAGGAACTATTTAATGATGACTTAAATAAAGAGCCAAAACAAATCTAACTATACTTTAATAATATGTATTCACCGTCTACTGATGTCTTGTTCTTCAGCAGATGTTAAATCCGATTTACTGCTTTGTAGCTCACGCTGTAAAGTCTTCTTCATATCCGCTATCCGGTTGTCTAAAGTCTTTATTTTCTGGAAATTAATGTTTAATATATTTTTATACTTATTTAAACAGGTACAGGGTGCGGCGCATAGATCTCCAGGAATGTAAAGACGTACAGCTCGCGATGATATGTATTAGAGTGGTGGAGGACCTTGTCATTGCCATTGTCAGTGTGTTGTACGTGTCATTGTCAGTATGCGCCATAGCTTGGACGGGTGAGCACCCTGCGTTCGTAGTCGAGGAGTTTATTAGAAATGGCGGATCACCAATATTGACACAGCGTTCTTTTCGTATCCACTTTGCGCTTGGTCGATATGACTCCGTTCCAGATAAAATACCATTTACACGTATATTTCTAAATTTAGAGCAACAGGATCTGCTTTGAAAAAGAAATCACCTGGCACTTTTTTTGAAGAGGACGACGTGACTGTTACAGTAAACAGTGATCGCTATTGTAACATGTTACAAAATTTTCTTTGGCCAAGAATGAACGACATTTTCCATGAATATGGAGCAGAAAATGTATGGTTTCAGCAGGAGCCAAGGTCTTTCAACATCACCCTCGAAACATGGAAGCTCTTAAAGAGGCGATAAGAAACAAGGTTGCTGCCATTCCACCCGAAATGATTCGCAAAGTAATGAAAAATTTCCGAGAGAGTCTTACAAAGTGCATTAACAATGGAGGCCGACATTTGAGTAAAGTATTGTTCAAAACTCGTTAATGTAATATGTTATTTGTAAATGGCATTCTTTGCACTGTACTTCAATAAAAAATATTTGAATTTATGTCAAAAGGTTTTGTTTTTATTTATTTCCAAAAGAGGGGAGATCTATGTGCCGCACCCTGTATTAGATATTAACACAATTTTAAGGAAAACTGTGGTTAATATACGTTCGATAAATGCGGTTTTAATATGAAAGGAATTAAATTATTACAGTATTTTTTAAATATTTAATTTTAAAGAAACTATATATAATATTTCACAACGAAAATTTAAGGAAAGAAAGAATATTAATAAAATGTAAAAGGAAAAAATAAAATTAAGGTTACATTAACATTTACAATTAAATAATTTTATATAAATATATAGTATTATTGTTTATGCACATAAACCATTCATTTATGAAGAACTTTATGTCTTTAATAAATATCAGTACAGGTTGAAAATTTACTCGGAAAAATATTTATATATATTTTGTTTATGTTTTACATATAAACGCCTTATGGATTTCTTTTATAGTTATAGACGGTGATCTTTGTAATATATCTAATGTAATATAAGTACTAATTTACCTTATTTTTATCACAGATTTCAGTTTGCAAGTCTTGTATAGTCTTGTTGAGTGCAGTCTGAGTTTCCATTAACTTATTTATGCGTTGCTTCAATTCCTCTGTTTCCTTTATTCTCGTTGATTCACTTTCTTTTATTATCATACATTGTGCTTGATTCTGAAATTAATAAGAATATTATGAAAAAAATATTACTAAAAAAAATTGTCTTAATATTTCAATAAGTTGTATTATATAATGAAACGATTTATATAATTAATAAATGTATTTTAAAATATAAAACTATAGATAGTTGTTAGGTTTTATAAAGGATACTGTAAAATATGTAAAGCATGACTGTCAAACATGCTCTATATTTTATTTTAAAATATATTGACATGTTAAAATAAAATATAGAGTATGTATTTTACTTTGCAATATCAGAAATAAACTTGAAATTTATCTGTATCGTTGGAATAAATTTAAATATACATGTTAAAAAATCGAAAATAATTAAATTAAGAAATCACACACGGTGCTGAATAAGTTCCGTTACTAAATGTGTTTAATGTCTCGAAAAATCGGGTGTTAGTGGGGCACGGAGGGTCTTAAGACTAGGTGCGTACATTGGAAAAAGCGGGAAGTTAGTTTTTTTTAAAGATACCAAATAACAAATGTAACCTCTTTATGTTGAGCAATAACAGCTTCCAGTTCTGTTATTTTTGCTTTTAATTCCACTACTTCCGTCTCTAGATACCGTACGTTGCACTGACTCATTTCGATGTTCTGCGACATATGCGCGTTGCGTAGTAATGCTTCGTCTTTTTCTCGTTTTTCCCTTGAAATATATTTTTCAAAATAGCATATCTATATGTATGTAAATTTTCCTAAAGTTTATAGTTACACTATAATAATTATAATCTTTTTTTATCTTTTTTGGTAGAGTAATACAGATATTTATTACAAAATAAACATTTTTAATAGTGCTATTTGTATATACATAGCAATAATTTTTCCATCGGATAATAGGAAACATTTATTATTTTATTGAGTTATAGATTATATTATAATAAAATACTTCAATTTGAACAGATATTATGCATAGGATTGGACTTGTGTTGGTCTAATTTTTATTCCAATCCGACAGAAAACGGAACAGACGATTACTCATTAACCTAATACTACGAATAAATAATATACTTTAAAAACTGTAATCGCCACGGTTGTAAGTGAATGGCGAAGTGTCTAAACAAAAGGATCACTATGTCTATCCTGTTATAAGCGGGATATAGCGTAACGTTTAAAATAAGAAGAAAAACATTCTAAAAACTCACTTATCAAATTTCTTCTGTATATCTATAAAATCGTGATGCATGTCGCTTACAACTGAGTTGAGATGAGTCACTTCTCCCTTTTGTTCGTCGTATAGCCTATTCGATTTTTCTATCTTTTCCTTTAATATTTTCATTAAATTCCTTTCATTTTCTAAAGCCTCTGAAAGCTCATGATTCTCTTCTTCTAAAGCTTCGATACGTTTTTCTAATTCCGCCGTCATATCCTGAAAAGATGGTCGGTTTGCAAATTGTTTATAATCCAAGCAGTATGAGAGTTTATGAGATTAATATCCTTCCATATGCCTATGTGTTCATTATTTATTTTAAATATCAATTAATACTTTGTTTATATTAGAAAAAAAGAAAGCATTAAATATTTTAGTAATCTACTTTACGGTGCATTTTTTCCGTTCCGTAACTAAAAGCCATGCAATGGAAAGAAAACAGAGTGTATAGTAAAAAAGCGAATTTGCATAAAAAATTAACAATATATATGTTTAACATTTTTAAGATAATATAATTAGAGCAACAATAAGAGAATGAAGAACACATAAAATAAAAAAAATAAGAATTATTTTAAAATGTTTTGAATCATTTAAAAAACAAAACGAACAATTGTACGGGAGATACATGTATGAGATATTTATATGCAATTATATTAGTATACACTCATGCTATACAAAATAAAGGTATGAATAAAAAAAATATATATGGAAACAAAATAAAATTTATTTCTATATACATACATAAGCATTATAATACTAAAAAACGTCGTAATAAAAAATATTTTCCAAACAAACATAATAAACATAAGTAATAATATTTCTTTATTAAAAGAATAAACAAAATAAAAACTTACTTGGAATGTAAGGTTTATTATAAAACAATTTTATTTTAAAGTAAAACACGTGTAATGGCCGACTTTACTGATCACAAACTACATCATGTGAAGCTTATATCTTGTACACAGGTGTTTTAGGGCTGCCTATACATTTTAGTTAAATATATGTGTAATATAATTATGTAATCTATTTATATTTATTTTCGCTGTATATTTAACACGATACATGAAAACAGATTTTTTTTGAGATATGATATATGCCATATAAGATAATCTAGATAACATTTTTATTATTATTTTTAGTCAAATTAATAGATCTCATAGTTTAATGCTTTTTAATATTTGCTCTACAGATTTCAAAATGTATAGTAAAATAAGGTAACACATTAGTTTCAAAATCACACCAGCACTAGATTTATTCATACAAACTACCCGTGACATGGTAAAAGGACATTTACATAAAGGTATTATTGTATCTTTTTCATATATTAATATTAAATAATTTGACAATATAAAGTTATACATTAGTTTGAAATATTAATAAAAATAATAGCAATTTTAGCAGCCCTAATATCTTTATAGATAAAACAATATTATCATGAGTAAACTTGTATTTAACTGTCGAAACACAACATACACATAGATTATCTATAAGGACAATTGTAAATATTTTTTTCAATAAAATTTATAAATGAAACAAAAATTGAATTTAAATTATCATAAATCATCTTGTTTTGTGCTATATTTAGTAAAAGAAGAAAAATCTAAAAATAAATATAATATTTTTATGAGAATACTACTGGCCTCTTAATTAAGCAATATTACAAGAAATACAATAGATTATTTTATTTATTTCTGACATTCAACAACGTATTACTAAGTATAAAAAAAAAATAAGTGACACTCAATATTTTATTGACAGGAAAATATTATTAATTTTAGTAATTGATTATTATTATTATTATTAAGAGTAGTAAATATATGTATTATTTAAAGAGACCAGCGGGAAACTTCATAAAAATAAAAAAAAAACTACTAAAATGGAATGTTAAGTACAAAAATAGGAACTTATAATTTAGTTGCCATAAAAATAAATAGGTTATAATCATTTAAAACATGAAACAACCAAAATAAATACATAGACTAGACATTTATATTTATATCAAAATATGAAATATATCAATATCAAAATAAAAATAAAAATCAAAACAATATAAAATACGAAATAATGGTGTATATATTATACTACTTAAGTAATAATAAGTATTCTATAACATTGCACTTGCATGAATTGCATTCAAAATATTGATAACATTTTCTATCCTTTTAAATATGCATTATAATCTATAATCATCAACATATTTAAAATACTTATTTAGAAAACGTATAAAAACTTGAACGTAGCGGGACTCGAATTCACGCCTCCTGGAAACCGACCAGGCGCTCTGACCAATAAGCCATACGTTCTCATCAAGCTTCGTCGAAATTTTTATACGCTTGTATGTTGTACACATCAAAAATCTGCTTTCCGCTCCGATATTACCCCAACGACGTACTACTTATTTTCATTATTAAATATTAAATTGTGATTGCAATAAACAAAGGTGCAGAAATACTAGAAAATATGTGCACAATATTAAACATTCATAAATGAAATAAACGCAGCATAGTATAGTTTTTTTTTTATTCTAAGCTGGCCAAAAAGATTAATAAATTTGTTGAAGCAAGATTGGTAAAAAAAAAACAAAAAAGAAAATAAAAATAGTGTCCGTATTTGAAAAAGACAGGTAAAAAAAGAACTAGTATTTGACAAATGCAAAAAAATGTGTAAAAATATGTATATCTGTGTGTGATTAAATTGAAAAAAAAATATTTGTCAATTTAATAGCAAACAGATATTCTACATATCTTTATTAGATCAATAAGCTATATGCTGTAAGCAAAAAACACCCCTATATATACTCATTTAGGGATGTGAACGTTCATTACTAATTTATAGAATGATATGAAAAGCTACTTTTATCTATTGATTTTACACAAAACATTTACTAAATGAAACACTGAAACAGTGAAATGAAGTGCTGTGTTCGATATAATAAGTGGTGACGCACAAATCTCATCTATTTTGATTTAGTTATACATATTATCAAGAGATTTGGACAAAAGAAATTTATATGTAGTTTTTTTTTTATGTTAACGACAAAAGTTAAGATATGAATGCGTCGCCACACTACTACACGCATTATGGCTCATATAATGTATTAAAACTTTAAATTTTAGTGTATTTTTGTGATTTATTAGAATTATGTAACCAAGTACTAAAGTACAGTATAAGCGGTGTACATAGAAATATTACATTATTTAAAACTAAAAGTGCACTTTAAGTATTGCATTGTTTTATTGTATTTATTACCTTGTTTTTTATAACAAGTGAGATTATACATTTCTACATTACAAACCCATTCATTAAATGAGCCATATACACATATATGTAAAAGCACATGTTGAAAAAAAAATAGTATTTTGTCTATTAGATAGTATATATCGCAGGACTCACGGCGGCCCGCAGCGCGCGCAACTCTCGCGCCTGCGCCTGCGCCTCCGCGCTCAGCCGCGCCACCTACACCCCCATAGGCTTATTTATTTCCTTTATTTTCGTTATTTTACCCATTTTAATGTGATGGGATACGGATAAATAGGTAAAAGTTTTGTTATTGTTAAGGTTACAACTATAGCAGTCTGAGATGTATGTAAGTCTATTAAAAGAGGGATATTGATAGATCACTGTTATTGAATTTGAACTATGGTTATCTTAGATTGTACATCAATGTTTGACACATTACGTTAATAAACAATTTATTGTGTGTCATAAATAACATTAAAGGAAACGTTGGCTCTGTTAAATAAAATTAAAAATGTAACAGTTATGCAAAAACAAAAGAAAACAATAATTATAATAAAAAGTTCAACTAACCTTTGCTTCGCTATTTGCAAGATTTTGTCTCGATTTCTCCAGATCGACGGTTATTGTGTCTAATTTCTCCTGTAGTTCTTTTTTCTCTGATTCAACCCGCCGTCTTTCCGCACCCTCTTCGCCCGCTTGACGCGACACTCGCGCCACCTAGCGTGTCAAAGATATTATAAAGTAAGTTAATATAATGAAAGTAGAACAGTAGAACAGTAAAAACTCGATTATCCAGCCCTTAATAACGATTCGCGATTAATCGGACTACCAACTGCGACAAATTATGTACGTAAATAAATATATCCACTGTATGTAGGGAAATGTATCTTTTAATATTTTTTTAATAAACATTGATTTTTAATAATCACGTAATATTTTAAACTATATATGCACAAAACATGCTTTTCTTCTTACATTCGATCATGTGGAATTTCTATTAATGCCTACAGACAATAATTAGTCCGGTTAATACAGTTTCTACTGTTAATGAAATGAAATACATATTTGTTAACAGAAGAAAAAATTAAACCTCAATGGAATACTATTAAAAAAATTGAATGCCAAGAATTATACAGTATTATAAAAAGATAAGTATGTGTTTGAGAAGAAATAATAAAATATATATATATATGTACTTGTAAATCATTTAACTTACCTTAATTGCTTTTTTTTACATTGCTTCTAACACTAACTTATTGTATATATTGCATACATTTAACACACAAAAATAATAAAAATGTATAAATAAACAATATTTGGTACTTGCATTAATTTTATCATTGTAAAAGTATGCCAAAATATTGGTGGCTATGCTTGTAAATAATATCGTGTTTTCAATAAAACATAAGTAAGTGTACACAAATAATTTAAAATATACTTAAATAAACATACTTTTTTTACTCATCAATTCCTTTTCAAACTTCCAATTTAATACTTAAACGCAATATAGTCGCCATTTTAAGCTCCAAATTCATTTAAGCTTCAAGTTTGCATTTTTCACTTCAAATTCATTTCAATAATATTATTTATTTAAACTATTTAAAATATCCACACTGTTTCCATATGCACAGTATCTTCACACTTGGTTCGCTTTTGTTTAATATTTTTTTTATAATTAAACAAAAACATGTGTGTTAATGACACATAGAAATTTTAACCATGTGTGTAAAAGTAAATGTGTAATATCATAAGTATATGTATATGTGGATAAGAAACCTCAAGTGCGGATATGTCTTCACATGTGTGAATGTCATATAACATATGTGGATATTGACGACATGTGTAGACTTGTAATCACATGTGTAGTTGTGTGATCAGATAAGTGGTATCACATGTGTAGATGTCATATCATATCATAGGATGAGCAATTACATATGTGGATGGGTGATCGTATGTGTGGATATATGATCATATGAGTGAATGTGTAATCATATATGTTGATTTGTGATCACATGTGTATGTGTGAAAGTATAATCACATGTGTCATGTGTGCTAACTAAGGGAACAAAATATTTTTGAATTATAATATATAAAAAAATATTTGAGGCCAGTTGTGACTGTAAAATCAACTGGTTGTGGGTTCGATACCCACTCGAGGAAATGAAATATTTATTTACATTTCTATTTTCCTTTTTTCGCTCTAGTGTCGCTCAGACAAAGCGCGGCGTTGAGTTCCGCTACTCAACACGTAATGCTTCCAGCACTCGGCGGAAATTAAGGAATGGAGTGTCTTAATACTAAGTTCCCTCTACCTACCCTGTTGTGTGCGAGATACAGCATGAAACTAATTTGATTATTTTTAAATTATATTGGAGGTAATATTAAAAAATAAAATGTTTTTTTTTAAATTACGAATTTGAAAAAAAATATGTGTAATGTACGAATTTCAAGTTTCAAAAGATGAATTTGAATAGTGTCAGTGTGAATTCAGAGTTCAAAACCTACATATATTTAATACATATTAAAAATACAAGTGTACGTGACTAATATATGTAAAAAAGTAATGCATATTTCTGCTCACCTGAGTCTCTAAGGATGCAATTTGTCCGCTCCAAGAAGTTTTAACGTCAGCCAGCGCCATCTTGGCCTCTTGTAACTGTCGATTAAGCACCGATTTCTCTCTACAAATACGGTCGAAGTCCGCACACCCAGTTGCTTTTAAATCCCGTTTGTCTATAGTATTAAATAAATGTTTTGTTTTAGCTTTCCATACTTAGCAGGGAACATAATGTTAAGACACTTCTCACTTATAGCAAATACATATAAATGTCTTTGATTTAACTGTTAAATATATTAATTATGAACATTTGTAATTACATTTAATGGATTCATATGACATATAATTAGGTTTTTTCCATTATGTATTTAATGGTTGGTTTTGGAAAACATTTAGTACTAAAAAAATGATTGTGTCTGTCTGTGGTATCTTTTCTTATGGTGTAACAAAATTAATGCTTAGAAATACACATGGAATCTGTAAATTTATATATTTTATTATTAATTGTGTGTTTATTAAGTGTAGTGTGGAACAGAATCTAACATGTAAGCGAAAGATTTAGTATGAATGCTACTTGATTTAATATGTTAGAAAGAAATGAGTGATAGTCAGTGAATAAAAATCAAACAGATAAGACATATTTTATAAATTAAATAAATAAAGGAAAAAAATATATAAGGATATAGATTTTTTCATATGTTTCCATAATTTGTATATAAGAAAAACAAAAAAAAATATGAATCACCATCATCCAGCATGCAATGATGCGGATGGTCTACGGGCAGGCCTGCCTTAAGTAACTCCAGTTGATCGGCGAGGTCACGAGAGCGCGCGTCGGCGGCCCCCAGCGCTGAGGTCAGGTCACTACGCTCCTTTGCCCATTCGCGACGAGATTGCTCTATTTCTTCCTATTTAGCAAAAAATAACAAATGTTTTTTTTAGCTTCACGCTTTAGTGTTAAAATTTTCCACACAATTTGACAAAAATATATTTCGTTTTTATTATGTGATTTTTGTTACATACTGCAGAATGATGTCTGACTTAGTTAACGGCAACTACACAAAAAGAAATTATTATTTTTAGTTCCCCATTCTAGTAAGGGAAAGAATGAATGAACACTTTAAAATTGTAAAAAATATGGAAATAATTCATTCTAGGAGGCAAAGTGTGGCATAATGTTCTATTAATATCAGTTCACCCTGTCTATATTAGCTATATGCAAGATAAAGCGGAACGCTAAAACACAAGCGTTTTGTCATTTGATATTTAATGAAATGAAATTGTTAAATGTATATTGACCGTTAGTGCATCTAATTTATCCTGGGCATGTTCTGCTGCTGCTACCCTAGTCCTAAATTCATTCAATTGTTTTTCAGCCACATCTCTGGCTGTTATTGCTTTTGATGCTTCTGCTTGAGCTGTCCGAGCTACTGCCTGTGCAGCTAGAGCCTCTTCACCTGTATTGTTAAGAAGTAATATATTATTATCTCACTCTTTTACTCACTGGCTATTGTGGCATAGTAGTACAAGAGTGTGACTATAAATCCGATAGTTGTGAGTTCAATGCCTACTTGCAGAAATGAAATATTTCATACTTTCATTTCCTCACTCTGGCAATATGCAAAGTATGGCCTTAAGTTCTGCTACTCAACATGCAGTGTCTCAAGCGGCAAAAAAGGCAAGAATGGAGTATGTTAACACTAGGTCCCCCTGCTATATGCTTTATATAAAAAAAAATATATATTTTCACCTTGTATTGAAGATAGTGAAATTTTCAATTCTTCAAGTTTTTGTTCCCAATATAAATCTCTATCTCTTAATTTTGCTTCCAACTGTTCAGCATATTGTTGTTGGAGGGCCGTCTGATCCACTTCACCACCAGTACGGTTGGACAAATATGTATGTAGTTGAGGTGAAATGGACTAGAAATAAATGAAATATATTTTTTATTTATGTTGCAAATATATCTGAAGTTTCTATATAAGTATGATATGTCTAAAATTTGTGCACATAGTACCCAACTGTAAATTAGATGATTGTAGACACAATGATGCAAACCCCCTTATTATTTTTATTTTATTTATTTTGTTTGGCTTCACCCTACAACATGTAACGTCTCAAATTTTTGGCAATTGTCTCAAATTTGTTTCAAAGAGGAGAAACCAACACATAGCTCTTTACCTAATTCTTACTACTATGTGCATGATAAAGTGTGACATTTCACTGATTCCCATTTTTACCCTAATTGTGAAACATTGTGTATTGCATGCACTATAAAATTGTGGTTTGAAATTAAATCAAATAATATTATTACAATACAATGAACTGAGTAGCAATACAAGAAAAACTTTGTTTTCTCTTTTAAATTAACTGTCTTAAATAGACAAGGTCAATGTTGCTAACTCTTACATTTCAAGCTGTTACAAGTTTATTGGAACAGATCTGTTGATAAATAATGGTAAAAGTAATTAAGTGAAAATTAAATGTTAGATAAATATTGTTTTTTTTTAAGCACTTACATCTGATGTAGAGTCTCCTGGACCTCCAGAACTAGAGGGGCTAGTTGTAGACTAAAATCAAAATAATAAGTGTAATATTTGTTCTCATTACTCATTTTTTCTACAATCATTTATTCTATTACTTTAATTTTATACAATAAATGGGAAATGGTTTAAGTTAAAAAGTTACTTACTGAATCATCTCTTAAAGAAATTCTTCCCAAAAATGCACCACTTCTCCAGCTACTCGTCAACTTACTTATGTCACTGCCTGTTTCTTCTTTAATTTTAGTTTTTAAGCTTGCGAACATTTTTGATATCAAATTGTGTTCTGTAAATATTTAAAAGGTTTTAAAAAGCGATAGTTGTATTGTTTCTATAAAAGCTGTGATAACATAGCAGCTCTTGCCTCAATCTCGACGACTATTACTTATCCATTGGTTTAAAAAAATATATACGTGCTTTAATTGTTAAACATTAGTCACGAGTAAAGTGCCATTGTATTAAACGTGTAAAGAAATGTCATATAAAATATATATTAAATGATTAAAATATTTTAAAAGAAATATAAGTACTCGTAATACTAAAAACTGACACAACATTGATATTTGGTAAATGTAAATGTTAATAGTATCGCGATGACACTGACATAAGTGTCAGCAGATAACTAATAGCTACATATTATACAAATAAATAAAAATGTACATCAACTTAAAAACGATTTAAATTGTTAAATGTATTTTTATATGGTAAATAAATTACTATATATATATATATATATATATATATATATATACGGGAACGGGTACTTGCGTATAGGTACAAACAAATAACGAGCAGCCAGACAAAATTTCAAGTCGTTGATTTATGTTCCATTAATAAAAATTTTCCTTGTTCTTTTTAGTAATATAAAATATTTCAATATTATAAAAATGGTTACAGTTTTTTTAATATTTGTTGATTAATATACACAACGATGGTATTGGACAAATCAGATCATAACTTGGTTTAAAGAACGTAAAAAAGTGAACGGTGAGTGATATAATATAACGTAAGACGATTTATAAATATTATTACAGGACAATTATTTTAAGTAGCTGGAATGCAATAATTTGTTCTGATAATAATGAATAAACATACACAAACAAAATAATTGTTTTAGAATTTTTAATAACCGTGTGCTGTATTAGATGAATTATTGCAAACTTATGATAACATTGCACAATTTTTTAGGAATTTAATAAAATAAACAAAATTAAGGACATTCGAATTTTCTTTATTAAAACTTCTCATACTGGTCAGCAATCTCCTATTAGAACAACAAGTGGAAAGCGTTTTTTTTTTCAGCTTCACGCTGTACCCCCAGTGGTCATTTAGAAACGATGATAGTTTTATCAAAGCTGAGTTAATGTATAATATGTTATGTAAGACATATTTTTTAGGCGTCGCAATACCGGATCATTCTAGCAAAACTCGGATTTTTCATTTTTACTTGAGGTAAATTCCAGAATTCCGTAAAATACCAGAAGATATTTTTTCGAGACTTGAATACAGTTAATAATAATAATTAAACATCTTAATATGTGTATAAGTATGTACTGTTTATTTAAATTAGATTTTTATTTCGCTTGAAACAACTTCTTCAAAGATCATTTTAATTCGACTCTCTCCGCGCACTACTGTTATAAAGGTTTTCAGCTCTACGAGGAGTTATTCCTGGCTGGCCAAGGTTTGCCTATATGGCTTCGGCTCAACGTACTCAACACTTTGCTTTGGTCTTCAATATCCTCGGTCGTGAGTACATTGAATCTTATGTCTTGCAACACGATATCGCTTCCTTAAGCGTTCGGGGTTTCACTTCAGGGATAGACAGTTGCAGGTGCACAACGTGGCCGTTTCATCTCTGGCGACGCTTTTAGCACTTATCTGCTACATCACGGACGTTAGGACTACAAATTCCGGAATCCAGAAAAGAATTCCGGGCTGAGGATCCCGATTTAAGCCCCCCAATAGCAATGCCTAATAGAATTTTGAATTGCCTAAATTTATTCGCTACAAATGCAATTGTGTATTTTCCGCTATTGTTTTGTAGCGTATAAATAACCAAATAAAGTATATAATAAATGAGTTGAATATTCGGTCTCGTATCACTAACATGCTCGTCATACGAGACCGAATATTCAACTCATTTATTATATACGCTGCCATAGCCCACACTTCTATGTAAAATAGTCTTGGTAGAATCTATGTAAAAATCCTTGTCCCGCTTCCTATTAGCGTCTCTCAGTTTTACGCCGTATATCGCATGTAGCAGGATAGGCAGAGGGAGCCTAGTATTAAAACTTAAAATACCGTATATTCTGTTGACTTCTGGAGGCGAGCCTGTTGAGTGGCGGAACTCAACGCCAAATTATACTTCTTGTCATCAAACTTTTCGATTTCTTTCTATTTAACAAAAATCTTTATTTTGTTGTTAAACATTTTTAAAGTGTTATTCCACACTTTCTAAATAAGTATCTTTATTTTGCTTCTTTTTTCCATTTTTATTGATATTTTCTTGTGGACATTTCTCTGGAGTAAATAAGTGTAATTTTTGACTTCACAATGTATTTCTTTACATTCACACTGTACAGTATTTTTTTGTCAGCAGACTTTAGTGAGTCGTGTGTAGTGTGAAGTGTAATTGGATCTATAGCTAGCTATTCAGGTCTGGATAATACCGAAAAATCGAGATACCGGATTTTTATCAAAAATTACGGTTTTGCTAGAATGGCCCGATATTGTGAAACCTAAAAACATTTCGTACATTAAGCATTAACTCAACTTTGATAAAATGATTATAGTTTCCAAAAGACCAGGAGAGCCTGGCCCTGGAATATATCTCCAGATACGCCAATGCTGTTTGGTGGACGGAAATCAAATATCACACCTTGTTTACCTACGTATACGACTGAATTACAATATAAATTAATAAATTCTACAAATGGCTAACTTTTACAAAAACAATATTTATGTAGTTATCTATAGTATATATAAAAACAACTCTACATACTAACATGTATTCTACTATTGTGTAAAATTCAGTTTTTTTAGCGTACAAGCTCCTTCATGTTTATTCACACAATGTAATATTGGCGAAGTAACTATTGAGTGTTCGAAACGCCAGGTTTCCAAAAATATAAGTACCTATAATACCTATCTACTAATAAAATGTGCATTGTACAATGTATTTAATACAATTTATGATTGTAATTAATGATTTATGAATTATTTCGAACGGTTTCCTGAAAATTTAAACAAATTATTAAATTTTCAGGAAACCGTTCGAAATAAATGTAAATATACTAATTTAATAAGGGAACAAACAAGGGCCTCCATATCCATATCGTAGTTCGTAGATTACCGGCTGTGCAGAAACTAGGTCAAGGACTTTAAGTTCCGGGCCCATTATTAGTGCCCCCATTGCTTTATCATGTATGAATAGTTTCTGCAGAATGTGCAGTACAATAATATATTCCTATACTCACAATCAGTAGGAATCATTATAGGTTTATTTACATATGTACAACTATTGTGCAAGATTTAATCACTTCTTTACTTCACTTAAGAGTGTAAACAATATAAGTAATAAGTGCCTACTACTATAGATTACTTGAAGGTAGGTATTAAAATTAAGTGTTTAAGACAATTGTTGTATATTTGAAAAAAAATAAGAAAACATTTTTTTTAAAGTTAAGCTTATTTGGTAAATTGTCTTCTGTAGGTATCTATTTGTTATTTACTAATTACCGTTAACACCTATTTATTAGTCAAATTTATGTAAATGTATTTCCAAAAATAAAAAAAAAATAGTGAAATTACTTTAATAATTAATATTTTATATAAATAAGCCGGGCATCTGGGGTTTCATTTAATTATGTGTAATAAATTAAATTTAAGTAATGACCACTACTTATATCCTCGCTCGATGTTCAGGTTAGCCAGTATGGTATTAAATAATAAAATTATAACTATTATATTAAAAAGCTCTGTTGTTGTTTCCTGACGGCTCTTCTCAGGAAGCTGCCTTCAGAGTCGGTGATAGAATCAGCCTCACGTTGTATTCCGCGCTCAGCTCAGTTTTTTCCAAAAAATATGTGGACATTATGTGTTGAGTGTCGGAACCTCAACGCCGTCCTTTTCCTCAACACCAGAGAAAAGAAACGCAAATATAAATTTAAATAAATATTTATTTTCTCGAGTGGGAATCGAACCCACAATGAGTTGTGTTTACAGTCACACTTTACACCACGACTGACCTCAATACCTGGCCTCGGTGATAGCATTTTTATACGACTATTCAAAAGTGCTTGCACAACTCTATTTGAAAAAAGAAAATTTTAAATTAGAGTTTTATATAACTCATCAAAATACACCATTTAAGCATATTTCCATACAATAAAATGTATTTTTTATAAGTTATTAAGTATTTATTTTCTTAATATGAACAAGATCACCACTTTTTCAAATAGTAGGTAAACATTAATCAATTAATATTCTGACTTTAATTGTTAATAGTTAACGTTCTGACTTTAATTAATTATTTTACTAAAAATTGTAAATAATTTCTTGAAGCTGTGTTTCCTAAAATACCATATTTACAGTACGGTCGACGAGTCGTAGCCCTGTGCATTTTTGATTTGAGTGTTTTTCTTATTTTTGATTATTTTCTTCCCAAGTAAGCTAGGGCGACTCCGATCGAACAATGGTACCGTAAGTAGGATAATTTCCTAACTGATTGATTTTATTTAACTGCACATAATTTCTGTGTATATGAAATACCAGTAGTAGACAGAGAGAACCTAGAAATAAGACACTGCTTGATCCTCCGTGTTCCAATCAACTCCAAGACATTAAATTTCAAATGTTGGAACCCAACGGTGCGCTTTTGGTAAATATAAAAAAGGGAAAATAAAAAAATATTATCATTCCCACTCATGGGGATCGAATCCTCAACATCGGGCACAGAGTGTCTCTATTTGATGACACTGTATCAATGGACTATATGTAGGGGTTAAAGGAGGTAATAAATAACCAAGTGACATATTCAGTTGTTTATTATCTATACTGTACTCAAAATTGATCCGAGGATCACATCACATAGTAATTTCATAAATAATATTACAATGTCATGTACTTTCTGTGATTGCTCATGAATAAAAAAATGTTCACAATATTATCAATACTTTGTTCACTGGACCGGTTTACATTTAGTAGACGTACCTACTACGTTATAGCATACCATTAGGTACCGAACGACTTACAGTGTACTCGATGAGAGATATAATAATAATCAATAATTATTGTGTTGCAGTTCATTTTTTTGTTAATATATTTACAGTTTTACATTTTTTTTTTGTGATTTACAAATAAATTCTTGAATATTTATTTATTAGGTCTTCATTATTCCATTTGGATTTATAATAACAGTACTTTATAGTTAAAAATATCACAAAAATGAAATATATTATGTGTAAGACACACGCAACATTAAAAATACAACAAAAAGAAAAATATAAAATCCACTAGAAACCTTGGGCCAGAAGAGTCCCTTCTAAAGAGGAAGGATACTTTCGATGTTCAATATTATAACGGCAATTTGATACCATAATAATTATTATTATCACACTAATTAATTATAAAAGTAATCGATTGTCTTACAATAAATGCGTCAAATTATAAAATTTCGATAATAAAAATTAAAAGGCAACAAATAATCCGTGAAAGGATAAATTTCAACAAAAAATAAAAGACAACTTATGTATTTAAGAGTCATATAGTGCCGTATTGATAAAAGCGAATCGTCCCGGACTGGGAGGACCGGGAGTAACAACCAACGCAAAACGAACGCAACCAACCGACAACCAACCACCGACCAGCCAACCCAGCCAACCTCCGACGAGTTTAACTCCACCTCTGCTATTCATCTTTTATCGATATGGCATTCCACTTATATTATACGACAATAAATATAACGCACTTACACATTAATCACTTCTTTAATTCCGACGCTAGGAATTACTTTAATATATATACCTAAAAATATAATCACGGCACAAGTATCCCTCCGACTAAATTACTAACGTAGTGTCACTTTATCAGGATTTAGAATCAAATATGTATTATGTATCTTAAATATTTCATTATTAATATATCATTATCAAAATATCCACTAAATGGGAGGAATAAATCAAATTATTAATATTTTTATTCTAACATTAATCGCATGACTGATCAACAAAAGGATATGGACTAGGAATAATAATAATTAGGCAACAGGCTTCCTGCCTCGAGGAGCCTCGGCCTCTATCCGCATATCACCTCTACATACACACGACGAGATAAATTTGATCAAAAGTTAATACTGTTCATGTCCAAAATAATACAGGGGGGCTATTTCCGTTGTGGACTCGTGGGCGCAGACGGCACCACTTTGTGCATCGATAGACGGGAATCGATCGGAAAAACAAACGTCTCTAGCAAAATCTATCTGGAATAAAAGCCGACGTTCTATCCTATGAAGTATGAGTTGGGTTCAATTGTATATTGTCCGACAACGTTCAGTGTGGGTGGTCTGGATCGCCAGTAGTCCGCTACCACTCTACGAGTGGGGGTGTCTATGCTAAGTGAGAGGACGCGGCCGCAAGTATCGGTGCCGAAGGAGAAGCGGCTACGCTATTGGTGTTTCGATATCGATTCTTAATCTAATCTAAAAAACTTGTCATCTATAAAAACATAAATTTATAACGTAAATAAAAAATAATATAATTCTCACAAAAATGCTCACAATAGGAGTGGGGTGACGCAACTTTTGACTCCGGCCTCCACTCGGGGCGGCGGCTGATACCGTACCTCGCTTATATACAACAAATCTCACCGATCTCTACAGGAACTCATATCGTATCTTAAAAAAATAATATACAATAGTAATAAAACATTTGAAACGTCACTAACTAGTATTCGACGATCCCGTTACACACGACGCGTGGTCGTATTCTATTCATATCACATTCGCATGACCGTGCCTGAGAATCATACCCCGCTACTCGTGTACACACTCCTTCCCGAGGGCGCCGCACGAGGCCGAGTGTGTGCTAGGTGCGAGCGATATGGTCAACGAGGGGCGCGGGCGTGGGAGTGGGAGTGGACGTGGCGGGGGCGCGGGGCGGGCGGGGGCGTGGGGGCGGGGGTGCGGGGTTACGGGGGGCGCAGCGCGGGCGGCAGCTGCACGGGGATGTGGTAGTAGCGGCAGGCGGCGCGGCGGCACGTGCCGGCGGCGGCGTCGCGGCACACCACCACGCGGCACCCCACCACCTGCAGCCCGCACCCTACAATGGAAACAATACTATTATGCCATCAATATTTATATTTGGAAACAGCTACGTTGAAGGTTTTTCATTTCTTTTATTATACTCAATGGCCGACAAAATAAAAATTTATTATGTAGTTTTACAATTTTACTAGTATCAATGTTGTACACAATAAGTTTATACATATATTACAAAAACTATAAAAATCTTTAAGGTAACACAAATTTAAAACATTAAAAAGTCTAATCTCAAAATATTGACTAATCCCGTGTTGCTAAAACTACAAAATTTAAAAAATATAACACTATTGAAAATATACATATAACATCATAGTGGTAACAAGTCTATTTTGTATGTTTCTAAAAACATCTACTTTTTACTATTTTAAATAATATAACACATATTTCTATAGAGCTAATATTACTATTTAAATAACTATTTTTATAAGAATCTATTCTAGTATGTACAAAGATATTTTAATACTAACCTACAAATTTGTAAATCATGCACTAAGTAGGAAGTCTGCAGGATATTGGATTGTTAGTCATGCAGTTTCAGATATAATAATATTATAATTTAGAGACTTTCAGTAAATTTAAAGAATTTCGGAAACACGATCAAATTAATTCAAAGGGAATATCATAGATATTTTTTTTTTAAGAAAGGCTTCATACAAAAGTGCTACAATACCTTCACGAATATGAACGAATCTGCAGGTAGGTCTTGTACATCCTTGCCGATTAAAATCTTGGCACACCGGGAGGGTGTCCAGTAACTGAAAAATGTAAATATAATTCATAAATATTTGATAGTAATTATATTTCGATTGTCATTCAAATAATTCTATACAAAGTGTGTGTGGTCGGAGATTATAATTTCATTATGATAAATTGTAGCAGTAATCGAACAGTTTTAATACCTTTTGAGGTACAGTACAACAATTGGACACATTTGTCAACAGTTATCTTTTGAAGCAATTTGTACGGCGATTTGTAAAGTAACATTTCCTTATTTGCATATGCAAAAATAACTATATTTTTTTATGTATTTCATACATTGTCTGCAATTGATTTATGATAAAAATATTAGACTCACACACAATGTAAGAAAACTCTTTGAATGACAGATGACTAGATCATCTACTTCATAAACTGTCAAAACTGTCTCATATAAATATTTTACTTGTAAAATCAGTAGTTCATGTACTGTACTACTCAACGTACATAGAGATATGACGGTTTATGAATAGGCATTATGTTAATGTGTTAATGCTAACTCTATCACTTTATGGACATTCATACATCTGACACTGAAAATAATCCTCATCGCACAGCCGTCTGAAAAAAATGCCGAAATAGTTGTTGTAATATCAAAGAGCTACATGTTACCGGTATGTATGTAACGGGTACAGTGGATATGACGAAACAATGCAATTATCTAAAATTAAGTATTTGTAAAAGTTAAATTATGTATGAAATTTAGTATTACTATTTATGGGTAAAATAAAACCGGAATTTTATATAATATATATTTTAACGACCCTCATTTGAAAGATATACATATATATTGTTAAGTGAAAATGCGTGTGTAGTTTCTCAATCGCTACGGTATAAAAAGGAACAAAGACAAGACACACGGAAGGCGGAAACGCTCGAAGTCAAATCTTGTGGCTGCTTTAATATTACAATAACTTTACAAGATTTGTTGCACAATATGATTGTACCTTCCAAGCATTCTTTGAACATTGGCGCGCTGACTGTGTGTCACCTTTATATTGTAGTCACTGGTAAGTAATATCGGACAGAGAACAAGAAAACACGGGGTGAGGTAGCCCAGCAGAGCAGGGGGTCGCAAGTTCCGTAACCGTCAGAGTGTTAAAGTATGCTGCACTATGCACATAGTAGGTATGAATATATATCTAAATGGCATGCAGAACGCTTGAAATATAATCATTATTGCGCAGCCAATCTTATTTAAGCGTGACTATATTTTACAAAAAGCTAAAGCATGATGCTAGACAATTCGTACCAGGGCGAGGGCGTTCTATAGGTTCTGTAGCGTCCAAAGTATACCCATAAAAACCAACGGTCGCTATAAAAAAAGCTTAAATAGGCTGTGTGGGGAGGTTTGCGAAATGTGTCGTATCGGCTGTCGTAAGAGTCCTTCTCTGCCGTCATGCTGGTTATCGGTAGGTAGGCATGGTTAAATGTAAAAAAATAAATTTATACCTTTAGCTTACATGACAGTTCTGGACGTGACATGTTAGTGGTAGTACAAACTGCAACATAATGACCATTAGAGTGCGGTTACTGTACGACAAACAAAAGAAAACCAAGTATATTAATTACGTCTACGGTGAGTTCTTAAAGCGTCAGAGAGGTTTCGACGAGTCTTAAGCGGGGAACGGCGAAGCACTTTAAGCGTTTACAAGAAAACTCAAAGTGTTTAATTGGCCCGCGCACAAACAGAAATATAGGAACTCAGTCTCGAGATGACAAATTATGTTGCAAAATTAAGGGCTTCACTTTGATTTTTCTCATTTCACCGCCGTCATTTCAACTACCAACTACGCACAAATTTACATTTACTTTTAAAAAGCGTATAGCTCAGTATTAGTGAAATATAAAGACCCCCTTGCTGCGGTTGATAGTTGACACTGCAGGAGGTGAACTTCTTCCAAGGAGTTGATTTTACCTTATTTATGTGCTCAAAAATATTGATTGATATACATATAAAATTTATAAATAATAAAAAAATAATACATTCTTGCAAAGGATTACATAAACTCATTGAAAGAATTATTCACTGGCTTCGTTGTTTTTATTAATAAAATACACCTTTACTGAAATTACCGCAAACACAAACAAGGTGGTAGTATTTATAGAAACAATTAAATAGTTTTTGTTATATAAACAAGATTCATGCGAGAATAAAGCGGCGTTTCAGTAGAGGCGACACAGGAAATCACTTATATTGAGGATATTAAAGTAAGCTGATTATATCTTACCAGGTGTAAGCAAGGCAATACTGTAGAGTGACTTCTTCCACATTTGAAAGCAAGAATGTTTCACTATACAAAACTAAAAATCATCAACGAGTAAGTTGTAGCATCAACTGTTCAACAATATAAGATACAGTTACAGCACAATGACTAAATGACTGAGGTGACGGTTTTGATACACATGATGCCTTGTAAGCGATGCCATCAGAGTCACACATTATATTGCCACAGACCGTCCAAATAGTCTGTGTCGGCACTTTTAAAGTCGTGGCGGTTACTTTGGGCAGCTTTAGTTAAAACGCGTCCGATGCGCCGCCAAGCGTGATAGGAAGATTAATTTGACTATTTCAATTTTTCACAGTGTGCGATACCGACACGAAGCGTTACCAAGCGCACCTTGACCTTCTGTTACACATACCTACGTAGGCCACACTTTTAGCGTAGTCTACTTCATATTGCCTAAAGCACAACTAAATGTTACTACGGAAGCGAACTGACGAAGCAAGCTCAAATAGCGTTCAATGTAATTTTGCAAACAGATCAAAATGAACATTTAAATACTATCAAAGTAAAAGACTTTGATGGTAGCGTAGAAATATTATTTTTAAATCACAAATATTGCTCGATGTTTTTAATTTGCAAAAGAAATAGAGGCAGAGGAGTAGGTAGAGGCGATATGCGAGTTGGGTTAGAGCGAACACACTTGAGCCCGTGACCGGAAATGCAGGAGTGCGCAATACTTGGGAGAGGCGACTTCAGCTCTGAGTGAGGGTCGGGACTCGGGGTTAGTAAGCGACATGCGGTCAAACCGCCGCGGGACAAGGGGAGCAAGCGTGGTCGTGGCGTGGCGGGTCGTGGCGTGGCGGGACGTGGCGTGGGCACGCGGCACTCGTTACCTGTCCGCGCTCGTCGGTGTACTCCACGTAGGGAGCGTTGGGCGGCGCACAGCCTGTCCGTCCCGAAACAAAAAGCGACAAAAGATTGCAATGCGGACGACAGCCGAAGCGGTCATTCGGAAGGCATGTAACAGAAAGCGTTAAAAATAAATAGAAAGAAGTGCGACTTAAAAGAAAACGCGAGAGCGACGCGCGTCGACTCCGCGGCCATGATGACGCACACTTAGCACACACTGGAGCACTAAAATAATGAGTATAATACCTGATGAGCCAAATGTATATAGGGGTGGTGGGTTCTATCCATGCGAAAATTAGAAGGCGGCTGTGTTAGGTGCGGGCTCGCTGTTGCAAGCCGTAGTCACTAGGTACTGTCGACACTCGACACAATGGCCAAAGCGCACCCGTGCGGAGCTCCTCCGAGAACAAGCGTGTACGTAGCGGGAAACGGGGTCGACGGACCAAGCGCTCAACTCTCAGTACGACGATACTCACGAGACGACGATCGACAAGAGGTAATAAAAAACGTACAGTCATGCATTTCAAGCGTTATTATTACCGGGGTCGTAGATACGAGAAATATACACGCATAAGATAAAACGGTAAGTGAGTAGATACATAATAGAATAGATAATAGCATAAAACTACCTAGACTTCCGCGATACGGAGACCGTTCGCTTCGTCCTTACAATAATACAATACAAATGTGACAACACGCCTAGCGCTAAACCCCGACAGGCCGGGGACACTCCGCACACGTACGAGTCTCTACGCGGAGACCCCGCGCCCCGCGCCCCCCCGGCCGCGGCCGCCCCGCCGCGCGCCCTAGGTCGTCTTCATCTTCTTGTAGGGGTTGACGGCGGCCGCAGCGGCCGCCGCCGCCGCCGCGGCCGCCGGCGGCGTGGGCGGCGGCATCGCGTACATGTAGGGCTGCTGGTAGAAGGCGGGCATCTGCAGCGCGGCCGGCGGCGCGGGCCAGCCCGGCCGCATCATGAGCGGCGCGCGCATGAGCCCCGGCATGGCGGCGCGCGCCTTGAAGGCCTGCTGCGTGTAGGCGGCGGCCGCGTGCGCCATGGCGGACTGCTGCGCCGCCAGCGCCAGCGCGGCCGCGTAGTTCTTGTGCGCCACCTCCTTGGCCACGGCGGCGGCGTCGGGCGCGGCGTCGGCGGCGGCGGCGGGCGAGGCGGGCTGCGGCGGCGGCGCCGGCGCGGGCGCGGGCGGCGGCGCGGGCGTGCCGGCGCCCGCCCCGGCCGCGGCCGGCGGGGCGGACGACGCGGGCGCGGGGTACTCACATGACACGGGCACGAACGGCTGCTGCAGCTGCATCAGCTGCTGGTACGTGGTGGCCGGCTGGTACACGGGGACCCCGGCTTTGTCCGCGGCGGGTCGTTTGTACGGCACCACCCCGGGGAAGGCCTGCGAGCGAGAAAGGGTTTCCTATTAGTTGGTTCGTTCGACGCGCAGAGGGGACTCCGGTCCCCGACGTCCGCGGCGGGCCGAGATACTTACGAAGTTATCGTAATAGAAGGAGCCGACGCTTTTCATGTCCATCTGAAAAGAGAAACGAGACGGTTGAGCGGGGTTCGACGGGCTGTCGGGCGGGGGTGTCGGGCGGCGGGGCGCGGGCGGGCGGGGGCGGGCCGCGCGCGCCTCGCCGCCCGGAGGGGCGCGGGAGCGTGCGGGCGGGACGGGGCGGGGGAGTGGGAGCGGGACAAGCGTGCAAAGCTGGCGGCTGTACCGGTGGCGGCTCGAGCTCGGCGGGCGCCGGACGTTTCTTGCCCGGCTCCGAAGTCGCGCTCGCTGCCGGCTGCTGCGCTGCGGCGGCCGTCTACGTGAAGCGAAGCGTCGCAGGACGGGACAGAAACAATAACGATGTAATAGATGCACAGAATACACCTAAAGCTCTGCATAAGGTGATATTATGCGATAGATAAAAAATTAAAAGTGAAGCGTGAGTGCGACGGAAGCGTGACGCGGCGAACTGAACAGAAGCGGCGGCGAGCGAGACCAAGCGGAAGAAGAGAAGCGAGCGAGGCGAGAGCGTGCAGCCTGGTGGCGTACCGCGCCGCGCGCCTGCGCCTTAAGGTGCGCCTGCAGGTGCAGGGGAGGGTGGAAATAGCGGCAGGGGTCGCGGACGCAGCGGCCCTTGACGGCGTCCATGCACACCGTGACACAGCCGTCGTCGTGCGCGGCCACGGGCGGCGGCGGGTGTGCGAAGCGACACTCGGCCTCGGCGCGCTTGCACGCGCCGCGCTGGAACTCCCGGCACACCTGCACCACCACACACCAGCCATGTCGCCGCTCGCCTCGCGCCTCTCTACCCATTACTTTCCGACTAACCGGCACCGGACTAATTGTAGTCCTACAAACTAACTGACTTGCCAACTACTCAATTACGAAATACTCGTCATTTTGTCTTTTTCATTTAAAATAAAAGTATTCGTTATCATTAAAATAATTATATTATAACAAGTTTTAAAACAAATGTATCACTCGACGCCGCTTTAGATTTATTAAAAAAACTTTTTGATTTTAAATTGATTGATAGACAACGCATCCGTCGCATTTTCTATTAAATTTATCAATATCTAATTTTATTAATTTTAAGTTTATTAATGATAAATATATATATCGTGTTTAAATGGTACCACAATGTAGGCACAAAATTATTATATTCGTATAAATAAAGGCAAAGAGGCGGCAGCTTCTTCATATGAAATATGACATCCTATATATAATATATATTACTTCAAGTATCTCTACTGTGTATAATTTTAGAAGAAATTCAATATAATTAAAAAGCGTGGCAACATTGCCGATATTGCGCCAACAGTGTAGGCCCTTCACCAGGAGAGAGTGAAGCGAGTGATGCTCGTAAAGCGCACGCGCAGACGGTTTGAGCCAACGCGCCCACGCGCCACATACACACGGGACAGGTAGAGGCTGCATCGCCTGTACTTTGCGCAGGAGATCGACACTGCATTACAATACTTCAATCAAAGTTTTGTAAATGCAATGAATGTTAAGTTTTTTTTTTACTGGCTTAAATATATGAATACTGACAAAGGGATGTGTCGATCTCCAGAAAATTGCAACATTAGGAAGCGCTACTCGGAAAAGGGGACAGTAAGATATTCATAATGGGTAACGTAATGTCCTTACCTCGAGTCGGTCAGTGCGGGGCAGCTTCTGCTGCAAAACAGGTTGCTGCATGACACCTAAAGGCGACGCCGCCGCAGCTGCCGGATCATGGCCCAGCATCGCCGGTACCAATTGTGGCGTATAATATTGGGCATACGTCGAACCCACGCCTGGCACTCCCGATAAGTACGGAGATGTGGCCTGAGAGAACACAATATTAGTATGTATTTAGTGTTAAGCTCTTCCTTTTTGTAATAATTCAAATAAAATTATAACAACAATTTCAACAAGCTCTAACTCTTTTGCAAGCAATTAAAAAAGGGAGCTTCAATTGCACCTACTATTCCAGTTAGTTTTAAAAGACGTTAGCAAGTTAAAGCCTTCTCATGCGTCATTACACTTATTCAAAATAGAAATTAAAAAGCATACTGTCTGTCCGGTTACAAGTACCTCCACCGGCCAAGGATAGGAACAGATTTAAAAAGGTGTTTGCTGTGTGTAAAGGTCTAAGCACCAACTGTTACACTCTAACGCTTATCTGGATACTTCTGCGGAATAAAAGGGTAATAAAGGAAGGAATACAGGGAGACTAGGCGAGTGGTGAGAGGCCGGCAGCGGCGCAGAGTCTGCGATGGTTACCTGCGGAGCGAGCAGGGCCAGACTGATCGGGTCCAGCGCGGCGAGGTGGCTCGCAGCCGCTCCCGCTCCGCCCACGCCGCCCACCTCAACACACAACCACACAAACACGCTACTCATCGTGCGAGGGACACGCACTCTGTCCTATGCCCCTCGACGTCGCTCCGCGCACTATCTGATACAACTCTACAGAAGCGCAGCCGTTGCACATTATGAAACAACTAGAAGCTCCTGAAGGAGAATATAAGAGGCGTCGGTGCGAGGAGGGACTCCGAGGAGTTCAGGCAGTAATGTTAGCAATTGTGTAAAAGTGAAAGAATATATTTCAGTGACTTAATTGCATTACCGCTTGTACCCATTGATAAAGATGTGAGTAATTTGTTGAATAAACATGCCTTTTAGATATATAAAAATATACAATACAAACATGCTTAAGCTGTTGTGATGAGCGATTGGCCTTCGAGATATATGTTTAAATTGTACCTGTCCTTAGCGATTTTGGGTAATATACTGTTTTAAATCAAGTCAAATGATGACAATATTCAATTATATTATTAAAGATATGACAAAAAATTTATATGAAGTTTTATAGTATTTTTTTATTTATAAAAAATATTTATTTAAAATATACATATATATGTTCTGAAAGCACAATTTAAATCATTTTCAATTTAACTACACATCAGTTATGTATTTAATGCTCAAATATAACGTTATAGCAAGTAACATTGAAAGCTGTGTTTGCGTGCACGAAGTGCCTACATAGAAAGTATTAAAGGCCGATCGCTCAAAGCATTATTTTTGTTTGGAACGAATACACAACAAGAAAAAGCTCACCACGGTGGGTACTTGGCCAGGCAGCACCTGGCCCGGCGTCAATCCCATCTGCTGCATTAAGGCGTTCTTTAGTGCTAGGTGATTTCTACCGTTGATGAGTAGTTGATCTTTCAGATGCTGCGGGGGGTGGAAATATTTGCAAGGTGGTTTCTCACGGTTACACCGGCCCTGAAAAATTGTGAATAATAATAAATATACCATTTCAACATAGTTTTATTTCAAAATAAATAATAATAACTTCTATTTTTAGCATTTTAAAGTGTTATTCCACACCTCGGATAGAAAAATATTTATTTAGAAGAAGCGCGGCTTCGAGTCCCGCTAAGTTAAAATTTTTATACGTTTTCTAAATACGTATAATAATAACTTCGCCAAAAAGTCGTCATTTTTTCTCGTAAGCGAGATATACCTTTTCGTAAACTTTTCAGAATTCTCACAATAAAGGGTTAGTCAATAAATATTAAATGATGTAAATGCTTTCATTAAAATGAATGGAATTAATGAAATGAAAGTACACAACGGTTAATA
Source organism: Heliconius hecalesia formosus (assembly GCA_018249775.1). NCBI lineage: Eukaryota > Metazoa > Arthropoda > Insecta > Lepidoptera > Nymphalidae > Heliconius > Heliconius hecalesia. Next base: position 38,215 of record DWMY01000184.1, read on the forward strand.
TGTAAAATCGAAACCTTCCACCGTATCCGCCTATGATGATTTATTTAAACTCGCGTAATTAACTGTCGCACGACGTGACAGGAAGAGCTTCGTCGACATTTTATCTCTAAACGCCGAGCCCCGCGCCATATTTTATTCAGTGAAAAAAATAGCGGAAAAGACCTTATCGCCAGTTTA